>JBBBVT010000003.1:30581226-30599282 GCA_037177035.1 Craterocephalus eyresii
GTGAGATTTGTTTTTTCTTACTCCAATTTGTTAATATCTTTGTCTTGACATCTACTGAGAGCGACTTTATTTTATTGGATACTTTCAGTAGGTAGTTAGTTAGTTACTTAAGTTGTTTGTTAGTTAATTAGTTAGTAAGTACCAAACCAGATCCCCATACCTGGCTGCAATTTTTATTCATTCCCTCTGGCTGATTAAATAAGCTGGGTGTTTTCTTCGGCTGCAGCTTGTAAGTTTGACACACTGGAAGCTGTTTAGACTGCAGAAAAACAACAGGCAGCTTTTTAAAGGCTGGATGTGCCACTATTCAAGACAGTGGGCAAACAACAGAACAAACATTTTCAAAATGTCACTGCTGAGGATTAGATCCTCGATATTCACCACATCCTCCTGTCCTCACTGTCAGCACTTGGCTGAACTCGTTAACTCCACATACAATGGAAACACAAGCAGAGTGGCCCTTGTGACATTTCTCTGAAGACCTGTGTGATATCTGGAGCTTTCCCACAACCAGTGGCGGACGTGTGTTAACGGCGCCACCGACATAGACCTCGCCAAGGCAACAAGTTTTGGCATTATTCCTCCGCCTCAACCCTGCCATCAATCATGTTTTCCAAGTGTTTCCAGAGAGACTTGAGAGGACAGAGGTGGGTTGAGTAGGGGTGGGGGTGTTCTCGGGGTGGCTTATCTGTCTGAAAGTGCATCAGGACAGGAAAAATCATTTGACTGGACCTGACAGAGCTCTCACGTTGCCTTTCTTTGACACGTGAAGCTGTCAAGCTGACAAAGCTTGCAGATTTGTTTTGTATTGCCGGGCCCTTGAATATCACCCGCAGACCCAAGGCAGACAAGAATTTAAAAGGAAACACATCTCAGCACAAAGCTCCAGCGAAAGTTGGAGAGAAAAGACGATTTGTCTTGTTTCTTTCCATATATACACAGGCAGACGTATAAATATCAGCAAATATCTGCAGAACCAAAAGAAAAATATTTTGTGGGATGTGGATGCCGGGAGAATGAGGCTGTTTCTGATGCAAATAAAATCACAGAACAACACAAAAATAGTGGAACCTACCTCAAGGCCACAAACAACAAATCCAAATGTGTTGGGCTGCTCAGGCAATATGCAAACACAGCAGAGTCATGGGCTGCATATTCCTGCCAGACAGGCGTTTACTGACCTCATCTGAGAATATGAAAAAGCTTTTATCGAGTTCTGTAAAAAAATAACAGAGAGCGAGCGAGAGACAGGGAGAGAGAGCGCACCAAATGAAAGTTTTCCTTTTACTCAACACAGTCACGACAGAAGAAGTCAGACTGACATTTAAGGTCGCATGCCCAAGCATCGCAGCTGTAACAGTAATATTTCACATATTTCAGTTTCAACAGTTTCACTGGGTTCGGTTGCTGTTGGAGACTAATAAAAAAAAAACGTCTAGTCTTTTTGTCTCCTATAAAAATTAACAGCTTTAGATGGAATTCCCATTGCAGCTTTTTTACTTAAAATATCCATCCATCCATCCATCTATCCATCCATCCATCCATCCATCCATCCACCCATCCATCCATCCACCCATCCATCCATCCATCCTTCCATCCTTCCATCATCCATCCTCCATTCCATCCCTAATAATAATAAAAATGATAACAATATTATTACTATCATTATTATACTGACACTTTTAATCGTCTTTCTTTATCTTTCAGAAAGTAGAAACTTCAGTGATTACAGTATGTAAACCAGGAACCACAGCGTCAGAGTAGTGTTTCAAAGTAGAAGGACTCAAACTCAAGACTGGACGAGGCGTCAGCTCTCAACGTCTATCTCTGGGCGGTTATTGAACCCTAAAAGCTAATTACCTTTCATTAGATTGACATGTTTAGACATCCTTTAATGTCTGCACATGGATCTGCCTCATTTAATATCTCAGGGTCTATAAATATGCAAAGCAGACCCACCTTTCTTCTCCATTATTGCATTTAGCCCTCCTTACTCTTCCTCTGCAGATGTAATAAAGGCTGGTCTCCAACGAGCAGTACTGTAAAATAGTCAAATAGATTTTCCAAAGCTTGTGTTCCTTGGACTTAATAATGTACTAAATGAAGAAGAAAATTTTTTTTTTAAATCCCCTCTTAACCCCCGACTACATCTACTTCTACTGTGTTTTTGTTGTAGTAGAATCTGCTACTGGAATCCAGTATGGCTTCATAAATAAACTGCATTTACAACCTGAAAGATAACTGAAACTACAGTCCTGCCTTGAGCCTGGAATGGTCTGACGAAACTGCAGTCCATTACAGGGAATGTGAAAATTAAATATTTAAATAGCAGTTTAGGTTGTTTCTTCAGGCACGCAGAGCTGCACACAAATGTTAGATTTTCTGTTGGTATTTTTTTGAACATTGTGATTCTGAAAGAGAAAGTAAAGTTTTCCTGGTGTAAGACTGAAAGTACTGAGTGTAAATGAGTTTGCAGGATGTAGTTAAAGGTACTAAAGGTGCTAAAGGTGCTAAAGGTACTAAAGGTACCGTCTCACACCATAATGTCCTAAACAACACGATTAATAACTTTAAAGTGCTTTATCATTAAACATTAAAGAGGCTCTAAGCAAGTCTCTATGCAACAGTATCATAGTCATAAAGCGCTTTTTTCGCGCTTGTTTTGGTTTGGAAGTCTCGCGATACATGAGACTACCGCTATAAGGCCGGTTGTAAATCATTTGGACAAATTGGCATGTTTTATCTGCGATTCTGTTTTTCTTTGATAATCACTTTTACTACATGCCTTTGAAGCCATGGTGGTTGGCCGCTGCCTGCTCAAAACAACCGTAAGTTGCCTCTGTTTACAGCATTCTTCTTCGTCTGTCGCCTATTTTTGCTATAGAGCTCCCCCTACAGCTTTGGGGCGTGCACTGCATGGTAAACATACCCAGAGTTGCATTAATCTGCTTTAAAGGCATAAAAAGCAAGCAGGAATTACAATAAAACACATTTAAACACAAACACACACAATAGAATAAAATCATTGAAAAGATTAAAAGCAAGATACAGTAAATTAAAAGATACTGTACAGATTTTAGTCATAGATGCATGATAACAGTAACGTTTTAACCTGGATTGAAAAGTTTTTACATTTGGTGAGAGTTAAATATCTGCTGGCAGTTTGTTCCAGAACAGATAAATGCTGCTTCTGCACAGTCTGGTCCCTAGTCTGGACTCTGGTCGCTGGTCTTGACCTGCTGACCTGAGTTTTTGGATCTAAGAGCTCTGGCAGGTTTATATTCTGTCAACATCACACATGGATTCTGGGCCTAAACTGTTCTGGGATTTAAAAACAATCAGATGAGCTTTAAAATGTATTTGGTGACTGACTGGAAAACAGTATAAACTGGAAAACAGTGTAATGACTTTAAAACTGGTGTGTTGTGGTCAGATCTCTTGGTCCTGGTTAAAACTCCAGCAGCAGCATCTGGATGAGCTGCAGATGTTTGACGCAGACGGAGCGGTGCATGCACTTCCACTTGTCGTCAGAGGGGGCAGACTCCTGGAAAAAACTGGAACTTGTGCTACTTTAACCTTACCAACCAGAAAGACGGAGTTTCTTTGTTTTGTCTGAATAAACATGGGGAGCGTTGTTTTTTTTGTGTGTGTTCGTATCATCTCCTTTTTCTGTGCAAATAAACCTGTCAAGCTTTCTGTATTTTATATTCAATTTATTTCCTTCGGCGTGTCATTCATCTGCATACAGGGCATGGATTCAGCTGCCTGCCACTGAAATGACATTCCTTCAATCTAATAGAGACGAGAAGGAAAAGCAGTCCCTAAAAAGTAAAGCGTGAAAGAAAAACAGGAAGATTTTCCATGTTTATTTAAAGTTCACATCGCAGCTGCTTCAAAGCGAGTGAGAACCTGTGATCAGCTGCTCATCAGACATGGATTACAACAATACTCTGCTTTTTGATGTCAGCAGGCTCATTGCCGAAGGGACCAGTTTTTTCTTGCAGAATTATGATGAAAGCCAATGCATTTAAAAACAGCTGGTTAAACATTTCAACTTGTGTTTTTTGGAATTTTACAGTCTTACAGAACAAAACAAGAAAAACAACATACAGGCAATTTACATTAGGAATGTGCAATGCTGAGACTAGGTTAATAAAACAATTAGTACATACATATGAGAAAAGAGGCACAAACATATTAAGGAAGTAAATTGCAAAAATAATGATAGACCATCCTGTACAAAGGATTAACAGTTAAAGTAGTTGGACACTTGTGTCCAGCTTCTTATAAAAATTTCCATCTTAATATCTTCCCAAAACATTTTTATTTTTTTCGCAGAACATACGTGTATATTCACAAATCAGGCCACATTTTGTCCAGCATAGATCTGTATTAGTGTTTTTGATCGTATAAGTCCTAGGTGGACTCCAAAAAAATGAAATTTCTGTTTTCCAGTCAATTTCTTTCCAATTTTGGATATTACTGTAATTCCTTTGTGGCATTGGGAGCACAATTTTACCCATGATTCATCTGCTAAAATTACATTAATGTCCAATTCCCTTTGGTGCTTAATGTGCAGAGTGTTATCTCACACATTTTTATGCATTACAGATATAACTTTCTTTGTTTTTACCTTGTTTTCAAATAAGTCAATAAAGTACTCTTAAATATTTGTAGGTTTTCTCATAATAGTGTCCCATTGTACATGCTTTAATAATCTCTAATCTCTAGGTATCTAAACGTATCATTCTGATGTAGGGAGAAATGTTCTTGTAATTAAGAAAATGATTTAAATGTCTGTTCGTTAAACAAACGATCGATGACCATTAAGCCCGTTTCAGCCCATCTTTTAAAGGCACTATCCGACATTGACGGAAAGAATTGCTTCTTGCCAGCAGTAGGCATAGATCTATGTAGTTGTTGTCCCTCTTGTTTGCTCAGGAGAATCCATGGGTTGGTTATTTAGCTTTTTTTCATTAGAGACTGATTTATTAATGGCATATTACATAATAACAACCCAGGGACGGAATTCTGCTCAGTGGAGACCCACAAAGCTTCGGGGTCATTGACTATCCAAGTGGAGATTATTCAAAGTTGTGAGGACCAAGAATAAAGTTTTAGGTTGGGAAGTCCAAGACCTCCCATGTCAACTAATATACTAGAATAGACCTGATTTCACATCTTTCCCAGCTCATCGTTTGAATACGCGAAGGAATTATCCACTCATTTGCGCTTTGGTGTAGAAAAATAACCACTTTCTAAGAAAACGCCTCCAGTGTCTGCAGAGTCTCATTATATTTTAATCATAATGAAATGTTAAACTAAGTTGCAAATATTCCTACACGGGTTTCGGTTGTAACCTCAATAAATCATTGTCATTAATGTTGTGCTGGGGAAGACCAGGGAGAGCTTACAAGTTAACATCTCCAGAGCTGATGTTAATGATTTCATCCGAGTAAAATGGAGTTGTCACTAAGACAGGTGCCCCGAGGAGTAAACACATACAACAAAATCAACCCGCGGTATCCTCAGCAGCCTTTGTATGCATATTGACCTTGTGTTTTAAGCTATATTTACTCTGTCAGCCACTGCTGCCATTCAGAACACAAAACAGCTTTTATTCAAGAACTCACATCTCTGGAAAGCTGAGCACTGTATAATATAAGTGGTTGATTTTTTCCATGAAGTACTCTCATTTCTTGCATTGACAGTTTTATAGGCTTTCAGCTAAATATAATTTAATCACTCGACCACTGAGGTGAGACCTAAAATTGATATCCTGCAAATTACTGTTAGTAATTACATGTTTGTGAAATGGCTTTGGTGCCATTTCAGTGTATCTCAGTGTGTCATTAAGTGAGCCTGTGACTGCATCGATCATTGGGAGGCACATTATCACACACCTGCATCACACCGTCTGCATAAAAAGGCATCAACTCGTAAACACACATCAGCTAATGAGTCGATGTCCACCCGAGTCTGCAATGCAAAGCTTCCTCAAAGATCACACGTTTACTCCCAGATATAAAACAAATAAAGTAAGATATCAGTAGCTGTTTTTCTGAAGGCTTCTTGGCTGTGAGCCCTGAGTGTTTTCCTGCTCAGAGCCTGCGGAGGGACTGCTGACATGGCAGCTGCACCGAGCAGCTGTATGATCGATAGATTGCAATTCATGAGGACGAGCAAGCAGCAGTGTGAAATTGTACCCACTTCACCCTCCCAGAAATCATTGTCTTGAAAAAAGTCAATTAAGTTCAAAAGAAAATGTACAAGAAAATTGATCGAACAGGCAGACACGGAGCGTTCAGCACCAAAGTCAATAGCAGACTGCGAGCCACAACACGGCTTCTTAGAGGAAATATGGAGCAGAACAAGCTAAATGAGGTACACAAAGCAGGGGCCGTTCAAGGGGCCAGTACCATCCTGACTGGAAGCCTGGACTCCCCTGATGAGGGCAGAGCCCGAGGGATTCGTTTTTAGCAAAAATGACTTCTACCTGTAACACGTTACGGTGAGAACTCGAATTCGGCCACACAGGAAGGAAAAGAAGTTCATTGAATGTGACGCTGGAAGTAGGTCTTTGGTGAACTGAAAAAAATCCAGGAACCAAAGGGGAGGTCAAAAACCGTCAAAGATCAAACACGAGAAGGCAAATGTAGATTACCTAACGAAAGACGATAGGCGAGGTTGGGTTGTCCAAAACAAGGCGTAGGTCAGAATCCAGAGAAAGGCAAGAGAGGTCCAACTTGGGCAGGGCAGAAAGGGAAAACCAGGGACATGAACAAGTGGGTGATCAATGAAGAACCGTGGAAAGAATGCTGCACCTCAACGTGGCAGAGTGGCTGTTGATAATCTGGCAGAGAAGGAGAGACTGGAGAGAGATGAAATAGTGCTGAGAGCAGACGAGGCAATGAAGCAGTTAGGAAACTCCAGGTGGAGTGAATGAAGCTGATGAGGAGGCAAAGCAGGAAACATGACATGACCACATGAACACCTCACCCCACTTTTGTGCCTTATGGCAGAAATGACAATCATGAACTTTCAATCAAGGCAAGCGTTATTTTTACCTGATTTACAGGTGCATTCCTCGATGCACCTGTAAATCAGGTAAATCAGCTGCAGCATGTGTTCAGGGGGAGCCTGGACAACTGTCTTCCTACAGAGCTACAGCCACTCCACAAAAAATAATGAAGTCATCATGGATGCTTAATTAGAAATTATCCTTAAAGGAGATAAAAGCGATATTTTTTGCAGCTAGGTGGTGTACTTTGGAGCTATCTCGGAAACCAAAACAAAGCCTGTGACAATCCATGCCTCTCTCTACCAGAAATCACGCCCCTGTTTAAAATATAAAAAGGAAAAACTCGCCTCATACAGCTTTACTTTATTTTTTAATTTCAAACAGAGAGCATGTTTAAAATTATGTAGGCCTGTAAAATGATATAATTCACCTTGTATTTTCTAATGCAAACTAATGCAAAATAATGCAAATATGACTATTTAATGATGGGTTCTGCTTGTGCAAAACAACATGAACCCCCCACAGTTGTCATGAAGGTAAACCTGTCATTTTAATCCTAAAATGGTTTTTTGAACCAGGCTGTAAACATGTTTAATTCGGCTGTAAAGTTGGCGTTTTTAACATGGGAGCCAATGGGAAATTGCTCTGTTTTGCAGCAGCACCTAATGGAGGAGGGGGGAACTGCAATTTCTCGCACTTCCGCATAGGCTTCACTTTTTCTGGCGGGAGGTTGCCGCTCGATCAAAACATGCTATACTCCAGATGAAAATACACACCCAGTTCTTCACACATAGATTTTTTAGTTCCTTCAGTGTGAAAATAATGAATTTATTTTTCATAAATAATGAACTTTAAAGAAAGAATGTGATCTGGGGGATATGAGCGGGGTGAATGATCCACCGAAAACTACTTTAGATTTTTTTTTTCTCCTGATTTACATTTCATATATCAGCTGCAGGTAGGACCTGCCAGTAGAGGAAATTTTATTTCTTTCCATTTCAGTGAAGTCAGTGGGGTTTGAATTTAAGGACTGGCTTAAATACTTAAAACAACTGGACTGCATACAGTATTATCATGCTTCCAGGTATTTTAGCCCTCCTAAAAGACCTGGAAGAAGCTAGTTTATCCAAGCCGTATCTGAGCGGCACATATGAGCTGCAATCATGACAGAGCGGCAGCTGGTAATGTGAACACAGCTTTGATTGTATCTTTAATATTTTTTGTCAGATAGCTTTATGTGAAAAGAATATACCTGTAACGAAATTACTGCTAAATATTGCCTTGATTGAAGAGTACATTTTTAAATCAGCAGTCCCTCTCTAATGTTGGTCTCGAACCACGAGTGTCACAGAGCCACTGAATAATTTAGTAAAGATATTTTTAAAAATGCATCAATCTAACTGTATACATAAATAAAAGCCACTATGATCTATGAACAGTTTATTTCTTCCCAACTTTGACATAATGCAGCCTGCATCTTTCTTTTCTTTCCTCTGTGTTTTGTTTAAAAATGTTTGTTAATATTAATCATTTGTTTTGTTCAGGAACCATGGGGGGTTTCAGACCTGAGGAGTTTTGAGCTGTTTACCTGCCTGCTGAACAACTTCCAGGCTATCATACACATTAATGCACTTCTACCCTATAGACACGCTTGTTTTCACCAGCAGTTGAGTTCAGTGAGCCTAAACAATGAACGGGGGCAATTACTGATGACTCTGGAGGCATTACGCGACAATGGAGGAGTTTGTCTTTAAAGAGGCTTTTATGTAACTCGCTTTGGTTCATCTCCTGCATCAACACAAAAACTGGCAAGTAAAAATAGTCTCAGTCTTCGATGCAACTACGGCTCATTATTGCATTTTTATCCCTCAACAACGGCTGCTTCCTCAGACAAAACAAAACAACGCTCGGAGGTGACGCAAAAATATGAAAATAAAGCAGCCAACTTCGTTTCACTTGTTTCTGCTCGGGAACTTGACAAAAAGCTCCTGGTCTGTTGCTAGTGCTGAGCAGAAGAATGTCCTGAGGTGCAGCCACACATCAGCTGTCGTCTGCATGGGCACAGAAGCATCATGTTCATTTTGCATGGGATCCGGCTGTCTGAATGTCTTCTTTATTAACCACTTTGTCCGACAGCCAGTTGAAAGATGAGTGTGTAGTTGAGCATGTATCATTAACGGCGGACTTCTTTGGCACCAACCTGCAAATTTATGAGTACAAGATTAGATTTATGCAGGAAGATATGAGAAAAAAAACTTGCTGCTGAAGACGAGCTGGTTCACAAAAAAGAAAATGGGAAATGAGCACTTAATCTAATCGTGCCATTTTTGATTGCACTTGTCACGTATATTTGCAGGATTTCAGGGGAAATGGTAGAATTATGGTCTTAATGTTACATGTCCAGGTGGAATTCTTACCGTGTTCAGTCTCAGGCTTGAAGACTGGCGTTTCATTAAGTTTGGTATGGCGGTTAGGGGGATGTTCTTTCAGAAAACATAGCCTGCAACATAACTCCAGCCTTAAAATGGACCTGGCATGTTCCTTTCCCCTCATTTAATCATTCATGTTGAGTACCTTTAGACAAGCTTTTTACCCATCATAAGCCCAAACTGTTTCTCCTGCACGGAAGCAACTTCCTGTTTTCTAATTGTTTGAATTCGTGTAGGGGGCAGGCTGCAGGATGATGGGGGGCTCAGTGCACATAAACACAAAACCAAACAGGGAAAATGCAGCTCAAAAAGGAATAAATAGACAAATACAGTTCACATTTGACATTAACATGTTTGGTAAATCTGCTTATTACAGGCAAATGGTGCAATATAACAACGTTAGCTTCCTGTTCATCCCCATGTTCATGTTTTTTGTTTTGGGCCAAGTCAGCATGGAATCTGATACTTTAAAATCTGATCTGGGACAGTTTTCTGTCTGGTTTTAAATCTGAGACAGTTCTAATTTTTTGGAATCAGTCTATAAGAACACACTAACAGGTGAAGTAGTCAAATTAGCAGGAGAATCACCAACCTCCGGTGGAGAAATGTGGAGCTTATGTGGAATAAACCAAAACCCGCAGGTCCCCCCTCTTCCACTAGGGGCTGGCTGTGCCATTCCCCATAGACTCTCATGTTAAAAGAAAAAACTTTCCAGCAGAATGAAACAAGTTTACAGCCTGGTACAAAAACCATTTTGGCTTTAAAAGCTCAGCTTTACCTTCATGACACCTGTGGGGGGAGGGAAAACATGCTGACTCATTCCTTTAGATGTTGCAAATGAGTTATAATAATGGAGATTATTCAGAAACCAAGCTGTACATGGCCTGAAACTGATTAGATGCGCAAGGTTTGGCCTAATATATAGCTTTTTTATTTTACTGAGGATATATGTTTAAAATATAGCAGATTCTGATTCAGTAGGTAGAAGCGGTAGAAGCTACAATTAATAATCACAAAGCTCCCTAAAAATCGTCATTTAAAATTGTAAATAGTTTGATTGTTATCACTGCAATCCTAAAGCTTAATTTTATTTTAATCTTTTCATATTCATTCATATAATACTGTAGCTTTTTTGTTTTTTTACCAGAGCGGAGAAGATTTTTTCTCAATTCCAATGGTAAATTGAATGGTACTTTTATTTTGTTGTTATATTCTGTTTTCTTGACATTACACAAATAAAACCTAACAGAAAAGAAGTTTTCATGTTATTTTATAAATTTACAGCATTGTAAAATTAATACATAATAATCGTGCTAATCATAAATCGTGATTATTTCTCACAATAATCGTACCTAGAAAATCTATAATCGTGACACCCCTACTCACATTTCAATGAAATATAGGAGGAACATTTATTTCAATGCGTTTTTATACTGTATTATAATAACTGTCATTCCAGATAGCAAACCTGCAGGTAACTGAAGGAAATCATCAGGTTTTAGAATTGGAAACAAAACTTTTTCACCCTATTATGAAAGGTTTTTCGAAAACAATTTACCAAAAACATTAAGTACTGGGAATCTTGTTGAGTCATGAGCATTTATGTTCCTCACCTCCCAATAAAAGTATAATGTTTTCCATGGTGTCAGTAAAAATGGGTTAAACGGTTTAAAATAATGCAGATATATACCATTCATAACTAAATGATCTATAATATTTTCAAGAATAAAACATAACAGCAAAAATGACATATTCTTTATTAGAAAATGTCATTATTGAGCAACATTTATATTTTTAACTATTTGTGGTCATTGTGTAAATGTCCCTAACAGGGTGGAACACATTCAGAGACGATGTTTCAGAAAACTGCTGAATTTCTTTCCTGAGCTTGACCATTATTTATATCTTATTCTTAAACATGTCAGTGTGGTAAAAAATGATTTAATAATAAAACTAATTGGTTTTTTTTTAAACTCATGAAGCCCAAATGTTGCCACAAACAGAGAAGAACCAACTTCCACGTAGCCCGTCAAATGATGCTGCCAACACTCTTCAAACCGGGAACACCGGAAAAAGAAAAGTCACGGGTTCCGCCCGGACCTTTTTCGGGGACGGACCGCTTGTCCGTTTTCTAAAAAGCTCTGGGCGGCAAACAGTAAACAACAGACCCCTTTCACTTACTGTTCCTGTATGTCAGATTAAATTGTCAGGTTTAAAGGCTGTTTTTTGTATTTTATGGACCTGAGAAAAGAAAAAGGCCTGGACACTAATGTTGAAAGCCAAAATGAAATAGTATTACTGCGAACATTAGTTCCCCCCAGGGTTAGATGAGGGAATAAGAGGCTGTTTTTTTCTCCTAACTATTGCTCACAATCTTTCTGGAGATTCCATGAAAATATGAACATTATTAAAATATGGATATGTGTTGGATTTATTTATGGTTCAACATAAATAAAAAACAGTGGACTTAAGTTTGTTTGGTTACTTGAATTAATAGATACTGATACTAAAAAGTTAGACATAGCCACAAAGTGAGGAAAAAAAACTCTGAAAGGGGGAGAAAATGATTCCCAACTTGCAATTTGATTGCCTTTAACAACTGGAGGTGTGTCAGCATAGTACAACACTGTATGCTGTGTAAATTTAGTGATACATCAAAACTAAAATAACACAAGTGTGACATCCACCATAAAAAATGTTTGATTTTACCTATTATTTACAGGCTAATGACAATTTCTGGCCCTTCTGAATTTGTTTGTCTGAAAATCTGCCTTATACAGCCCTGATATATTCTTTATTTTAAAGAGGTGGAGAAAAAAACATAAGATTCTTACAAACGAAGATTCTGAAAATACACCAAAAAAACTTGAGATGAAATATTCGACCACAGGTTTTAGTTTCGTAGACGGCTCCATGTTTAATTAACCCAACGGTTTTTGAGCTCCTGAATAAGCGTGAAGCCCGCAGACCTGCTGGTAGAGGTTTTCCCAGTAGTCCTGGGTCATGAGTCGGAACAGGGACAGGAAGGCCCAGCCGAACGTGTCGAAGCTCGTGTAGCCGTAGTCCGGGTTGCGACCCGCCTTCAAGCACACGAAACCCTCCGGACAGAGTCTTAAAAACACAAAAAGAAACGACACTTTTGCACTGGAGGTTTCGGGGATTGTGTTGCATCTCTGGATGGTTTTTATATAAACACACACACACATTTAAAAAAACGTAATGAGAAGAAGAAAAATCCTCCATCCCGCCCTTCGACACACAAATAAAATAAACCGATAATCAATTTTGTTAGCTGGCTAAAAGCCACAGACAAGCAGCTGGTTTCCACTGGATGCTTCATTTTCTTTATTTATAATCATCGATTAAAGCAAACAGAAGAAATCTTTTCACTCACTCAGGGCGTCCAAGTCGCTCCTCGAGGACCCCTGTCCTGCAGGTTTTCGGTGTGTCCCTGCTCCGACACACAACTAAACTCAACGAATCCTACAACCTTCAAAGTTCGGCACATTGGCTACAGTAACATGATGTTTTTTAATTTGGACCAAATAATCCTGAATTAAATTCTTCTGCTTTGGGTTTTCATGGAAATATTAATTCTGAATTAAGGTTTACATAGAAAATATTTTTTCTAAATTATTTTATATTTCTAATTCTCAAGCGCTGTTTATGGTCGTCATGGAATGAACTTAAAGCAGAATGAAGGTTTCCATGATAGAGGAATTCTCTGATTCAGGATTAAACGTGGAATAAACCAGCCTCTTTATTCAGGATTAACATTTAATCAGGAATTAAGTGTTTACATGCTCATTTTTCATGTTTAAAGCAAAATTAACTTTAAATAAGAATTAAAGATGAATTAAAACTCATGGAAACCTGACCAATGACTCAGTTTGAATCAGATGTGCCGGAGTGGGGAAGATGAAAACCTGCAGGAACGGAGGTGGACATTCCTAGTTAGCATTCACCATAAAGCCACAGATAAACCAGCGGATAGTCCAGCAGCGCTTTGGGGCTGAATGCCGACAGTAATTGTGCAGCTCGTCTAATTGCAGCATAAATAAAATTTGTCAAGCCTTACCCAGCACCGCTGCCATTCCCGCAGAGCAGAGCATCCCTCCGGCCAGGGAGGTAGTAGTAATTACCTAAAGAGGAGAGGCAGACAGTCAGAGAAGCATGCAGGGAGGAGGCAGCGGATATGAGGACGAAGGCAACACATGGATCCTGACGCTGTCTGGAATAACAACATCACATGGCTTTAGGGGATGATAACGCTCCGTTTCTCCGTCTGGCCTTCGGCTGGTCACGTCTCCTCCATGTCCTGCTGGTGGTCCGTGACTCACCCTCCTGCCCCTCAGACCTCCATGCCACACAGATGGGCTGCAGGATGACGGCCGGCGAGGGGGTGAGGGTTGTATAATTGTGGCGATTATCCACCAAATTTGCCCAATTTTTCCACCAGACCTCGTTCGGGGAAGAACTGGCTGTGAGACCTTTACCATGATAACAAAAAGCGTTCGACCACCCCAGCGTCAGTGAATGCAACGTCCACCGCTCTGATGGAAAGTGACCAGTACCTGACTCACGCTAACATTGGCAAGGGATTTTTGAATAAATTCTTCTTTTTTTACTTTTTAAAAGAAAAAACATTCGTCTATTTAGGTATTATAGCAAGCAGCACATTGATCTGGCCATTTTTTTTGTTTGTTTGTTTGTTTGTTTTTTCTAAAATTTAAATTTCCCCTTAAAGAAAGTGCAAAATAATGTCTTTTTATTTTTATAATATTCCTTAAATATCTTTTCCGGCATTATAGCATCAGAGTGACAGTGTGCACAGTTTTCCCAATTTAACACCCCCCCACTCCCCCCCAAAAAAGATTACATTTCTGTTTTAATCAAAGTTCTTAAAATATTTTTTAAAACTGTCTTTTTGTTACTATAGCAGCAGAATGGTGGTCAATCCGCTGAATTTTCCTAATTAAATTTTTTTTTTAAAAGAAAATTTGAAAATAATTTAGGAAAAAATATCTTTTTTCTTACTTGTATTATCAGGGATCAAAGAAGCAGAATGATGGTCGGTCTGTTATGTTGCATTTTGCAAATTTTCATTTTCAGCCATATCAAATAAGCCGCTGCTGAATAAATCTTAAAAATTGACTGACATAAGATGTGCAGGTTTTTGTTATTTTTTTGGTTCCTGGTTCAATTTTTGCACATGGTTTAAACTAAAAATCACAAAAAACTAATTTTATCAAAAAAATGGCAAACACTGCAATTTACTTCAGCACCCAAACATATAAAAAAATGAAAATAAAAATCGTAAAAGAATCAATCTGGCCAAAAAGCATTTGGTCCAGTGACCCGACAGACATGCCACCACATTTCTATGCTCCTTACGCTCATCGCTGATGTACTCCGTCCAGCTGAAGTTGCTCTCTGTGCCGTTGTACGTGAACGTGGAGTTAAACTCAAACGCCCCGTCATCCATGGTGATGTTGCTGCTGTTGGTGCCGTTGTTGCCGATCACCATGCGCACACACTTCTGTCTCAGGTTGCCCATAAAGAGCTGCAGGCCGATGAGGGCGAAGACGCTGAGGCAGAAGACGGTGAGGATCATCACGTCTGACAGCTTCTTCACCGACTGGATCAGAGCCCCGACGATGGTCTTTAAGCCTGGAAGGGACAGACGGCGGCGGGGCGATCAGAGTCGGCCAATTACAGCCACAAGCTAACAGAGAAAAAGCTGCTGGTATGAGTTTTTAGCAGCAGGAAGGCATGGAGTGATGGTTCCTGTATGAGTGCCATTCAGGAACCAGACTAACACAGATCACTGCGAATCATTGATAAAGTACCAGTAAAAAGTACGTTTATCATGCCTGTTGTAGCACGATATGATTTCAGCATGGTTATTAACCCTTAAAACTCCAACACAATAATTTTTTGGGACCGCCTGGTTGTTAAGCTATAGATAGACGTAGAGGCTCAACTCTTTAAGTCACTTATTTTACAGAACAGCCTCACTTGTCAGATTTAGAGGCAAAAATTAACAAAACAATTGATAAAGCAGCACAAAGGCCGACCAAAGCAACATAAAATGTTTAAATATTTACACTTTGTCCTCATATCCAGTTATTTTTCTGCTTATTTGCTGATCTCTGGCTGCCCCTGATAGGACATCACCCTCAACTTAAGCTCTCTGATTGGTGGAAAGTTTGACAGGAAGTGGCTTCATCATCATTTCAAGGTCAAAATAGAGGTCTCTTTAGTAGTGGGGTTCCACAAGGATCGACTTTAGGCCCTCTGCTATTCTCCTTACATATTGCCTGGTATTTCAAACGTTTTCCTTTTCTCATGATGAAGATGTGATAAATAATGGTGTTATCATGGAGGATTTACCAGATAGAGGCTCTCAATAAACACTATATGTTCTGGCTGTATGGAAATGTCTGGAAACTTCCCTAGACCACCAAAAGGGGGCGCTGTCCATCAGAGTTACACGCTAACGTTCATACTGGTGATGATGGAAGCGATTGCGCTCGGTACACCAGCGATGCAGCGGAGTTTTAAGGGTTAATGCTGATACATGTTTTTGGTTTATTTTGGTCTTTTTCTGACATTTCAACAGCATCATTACTGGGAAAAAAAATCTTATCTGCTGTTATTACTGATCCGGAAACCACCATAACAGATCATGCTAGCTCTGTTTTTGTGCAGTAGCAAAGGCCTGGTGCTGAATGTTGAGGAGAGGGGAAAATAAAACTAGCCAAGATTTCATGGAATATTTCCTTGTTGCAAAAGTGCTTCTATTACATAAATACTATTTGCAACTAGATTATCAATGTTTAGTTCTTTGTTTTGCTTGTATGGAGTCTTTACTCATCAAGCCATGAAGTAGTAGTGATCATTAGAGGCACATTGGTGCTTTATGGCAGGCTTCTTGTGTGTAGTTCTTCGTCAATTTAAAAACAAAGTCTTGCCTACCAGTCAAAAATCAATCCAAACAAATTGTTGAATATTTTGAGAGACGCCAAGCTTAAATTCAGTTATCACGTCTTTCTGAGCTTTTGCGTCTTTACTGTCATTCAAAGAACGACCTTGTCTTACCTGTGGAATAATTGTGTTAATGGGAGGCGACCACAACACGATTATCACATATAAATTAATCATTTGTGTGAATGACTACCACAACTGTTGTTTAGATAAAGGCTGTCAGGACACAAGCTTATATTTATTATGTCTACAACAAATATGATGTCATTAACGCGTTACAGGTTGTGCAGACTTTGTCCACACTACCTTGTTGGATAAGCGTGTCATACGGTATTATCTGCTCCTCAGAGAAAAGAGCGCTGCACCTGCTGCTCATTCAGAGAAATATCTTTTGTTCAGCCGTCTTGTTTGCTGAGGTTTTACAGCTTTTTTTATTTTTTGTTTATTTGTCGCCCATATTGCCATCTTTTCTTAACCTCAACTTATGTTCTTAATTATCCGACTACGTTTACGTTTTGACAGATATCCTCTGATATAACAGTCACAACTGTATCTTTGTTATGGTCATTGAAAACTACTTTATTATTTTTATACACATATACTTTAATTTCAATCAAATATTTTATAACAATAATAATAGTAAAACATTTTATTTGGTAGTGCCTTTCATGACACCCAAGGACACTTTACAGTACGAACAATAAAACCATAGGCACCATAGAAAGGCTGAAATAGAAAAGAAGAAAGATACACTAAAAATAAAAAAATAAATAAAAATGTTAATGCACATGTGCTGCAGATCCTTACTAAAAGAGTATTTAGCACTCAAGGCTGTAAATTTGAACCATTTCTTTCTTTACTTGACCAAAAAAATGTATATTAAGATATATATCATGATTATGGAACAAATTATCGAGATATGAAAATTGGTTCATATCGCCCTGCTCTAATATTTAGACGTTTTTGCCATATTTCTATTAGCCTCTTGTTCTTATATTTTCATCTCCATTTCATTTCGTTTGCGACTTTCTTCCTCTCCTACTACACAGCGAAATGTTTGCACACGGTAAATCCTCATTTAAATGAGGCTGTTTGCGCACGTTATCGATGTGCAAATATTCCTAGTTGATCCCACGCAAATCAAGGAAAAATCATGGGCAATTTATTGGGATCTTCATAAATCAGGGTTTTAAGACCGAGTTCAAATTGTTCGCAAGATGCATAACATTTCTCTGGTCATTACCAAATCTCTTCCGGTTTCGTGAAAGACGGTTTTAAACTCGGACAATCGCTGCACGACCATCGTTAAACGCCATCCTTCCCGCTTGCACCAGGGCTTTGCACCACCACAAAAACAGAGCTCAGCCTGTTTATTTTAGCTTGAATCAGTCACTTGGTAGTTTCATGGATGGTTTCCATGTCACTTTTTCATAACTTGAGATGCTACATGAGCGTCTAGAAAGCAGTAACCCAACCACCGCTCACCATAGCATTTTCCAATAAAACACACAACACTCAACAGGACATGCACAGGAAAACAAGGTAAGGAGGAACCCTACACACACAAGAGCTTGCCACAAGAAAATTGGCTTTTGCAATGTCTCATGCAGAAAGGAAAA
>JBBBVT010000003.1:30624093-30637722 GCA_037177035.1 Craterocephalus eyresii
ACCTGGATCATATAAAACCAGTCCTCACTAAGACCGGGACCTGGATCATATAAAACCAGTCCTCACTAAGACCGGGATCATATAAAACCAGTCCTCACTAAGACCGGGACCTGGATCATATAAAACCAGTCCTCACTAAGACCGGGATCATAGAAAACCAGTCCTCACTAAGACCAGGACCTGTGTCATAAACTTGCCATCTAATTGTTTTTTTTAAAACACAGAAAATCTTTGGGAAGTTGTGTCCTTTCCTTTTTTCTCTTTCTTTCCTTCAGGGTTATTCTCTCCGGTCCTACCAGAGCTGCATCATCCATCATCACTCACATTAGGCTGATGTTACACAGTCTCTCTTTAATATACAAAATAAACAGAAGTGATTTGTGATCTGAGGATCAACTCTTCCATCTTGTCACAACTGAACTGGAGACTCATCAGACCAGTAGGTCCAGTTCTGGGGAGTCGGTGAAGCCTCAGTTTCCTGAGGGGCCCCAGTAGGGTCTCCTCCTGCTGGAGCCCACCAGAGATACTACTCTGCAGACTTTGGTAGGAACAAGTGTTTGCTGGACTTCCTGTTGCCTTTTCTATCGGTCTCCTCTGGACTGGTGGATATTTTCTCTTTTTCAGACCGTTCTCTGGAAACCCTGGAGATAAAAACTCAGACCACCACCCAGAAACCCCCTTTCTTCCTCATCCTGATGCCAAGGTTGGACTTTCAGAATGACTACATGCTTGGCTGGTTACATATTTGTGTTAACAAGCAACTGTATCTAATAAAAAGGCCAGTTAATGTGCATTTTCCATAATTCCATATTAATGGAAGTGGCAAATTACAGATTTGATTTCAAGAACGAAACCACAGAAGTGAAATAAAAGCATGAAAATTAAACATTTCGTTTCTTGTTCTTTTTTTCTGGGCTCTTTTTCTTTAATCCACAGTGAAAGTTTGCCGATAGATGTCGTCCCTTTGAAGCTTTGAAATGATAGTTTAGGTTGTGGGAGGCTCTGCAGATAAGGAAAGTGTTGGTAGTTTCATGCTAAACAAAGTCAGTTTTAAACACTGAACAGCCATCATTTCATCATTTCACATTTTCCATCCTTCCCAGACGCTCATTTAGTCTCAGTCTGGAAGTCACAGTTTTTGAGCGAATGTGCTGCCTTCAGAAAAATACCAGCAACTGTTCTGTGCGTCTCCCGTTTCCGCAACACTGAGCAAAGAGGATGGAGACGTTACCAAGGGAACCGACCCAGGCAACAGAGTGAACCTTCCTGATAGAAAAAACAGTGACAGTAACCGAGTGGAAATAAGTGAAGGTCACAGGTGACGGCTTCCATGCAGATGGCCCCGCCTCTCACCATTATCCGCCACTGAACCCACACTTTCTGCAGCTTACATAATGCAGAACTATGGCAGAGTAAACAGAGAGAAACTCTGGATTTTAAACAGTTTAATTTGTTTTTACATATTATAGTTCAGCAGTAAGATTCAAGGTTACTGCTTGATGCAAATTATCAAGTTGTTCATTAATTGAGAGTTGTTTAATCTTATTGATGATTGATTAATTGATAAGTCGCAATTTTTCTGAGAAGCTGAATTTCCCTCTATTCCATTTCTACGAAAATGCAAATCATATTCTTTAATAAAAGATTTATTCTCTACAGCAGGGAACTAAACATTCACACATGGAACAATGCAAACAAATATATTAAATTATTATTATTATTATTATTATTATTATTATTATTATTAATTATAATAATAATAGAATTTAATTTAATTTAATTTAATTTAATTTAATAAATAAATTATGTCTATGGCCAGAGAACAGCTTCTCTTGCGTTTCCGCATGTGCGTCAATGACTTCTGGCGTCAAGCGCCCTCATGTGGGCTGGCGAGGAATTACATGCTCAAACCCCGATTTATGGCAATTAATTTATTATTTTTTTATCAAGGGATTTCTTTTCAACGATTAATTGATAATCGGTTAACTGTTTGCATCTCCATTCAGGGTAGAAAAATATCAGCGAGAACCAGTTTGTTCCACCAGACAGGAAACGGATGCTTTCTGTTGTGGGTCAGAGCGACTTCCGCCTGACGTGATTAAAGTTCCCTCTCTTACTGGGCGAGGCCTGCGAGGACAGGGAGCAGGAGCTGCAGGAGGCCCGGTCCACCCTGTATGAGATGGAGTTGTAAAAGACGGGGTTGCTGTGACCCCCCGCGTGGTCGCAGACTGACCGAGAGGCGCTCCTGTGCGCATCCAGGCTGCAACATATGCAGGAGAACAGCAGCCCGAGTCTGCCGGGCTCCAGGGGCTCAGAAGGCTCCGGGTGGATGAGTCGGTGCTGCTCTGCAGAGGGGAGGAGGCTGATGCAGCTGCTGCCCGCCCCCATGGGAAGGGCCAGGGTGGACTCACAATCTTTATATCCCAGCCTTTTGGTTTCTGCTCCAGCAGTGTCTGACGACTCCCCCCCTGCTTCCGCCCTCGTATCGGATCTTTCCGAGCTCACGGTGAGAAATCTCAGCACCACCAGGTTGAGAAAGGCTCCAATGACCGTCAGGCCGACCAGAATGTACATGAAGCAAAAGGCCACGTAGGGATGTCGCTTCTGCAGGTCGTCGCTCTGATTCAGGGCAACAAAGTCCCCAAAGCCGATGGTGGTGAGCGTGATGAAGCAGTAGTAGTAGGCATTAAAGAAAGTCCAGTTCTCAAAATGGGAGAAGGCTGCAGCTCCGATGCACAGGGTGCTCATGCAGGACAGCAGACCCACAAGAACCATGTTTCCCATAGACACCTCGGTGCGTCTCAAACCCAGGCCCTGCTTGGCTCTGAGCAGGAGGCAGCGGACAAACGTGTTGATCCTCTCGCCCAGGCTTTGGAACATGACCAGGGTCAGAGGGATGCCCAGCAGCGCGTAGAACATGCAGAAGGCCTTTCCGGCATCAGTGCGCGGGACAGCGTGGCCGTAACCTGAAAAGTCACAGCACACTGCAGCTTAGATATTATTTTTAAAGCTTACATATTCTTGAAGCTTAGATATGACTGAAAATGTAATATTGTCAGGTTTTACTGTGTTTTGTCCACATAGATCACAAGGACAGCCTATGCAACTGCAGCCGTTTAATCAATAAAATGTTGCAGGACAAATAAAGACCAGGATAAACACTAATGTAGCTCCACCAGCTCTCCGGTCTCACCAAAAAACACATTTTAGTGAGTTTATTTTTTCATTTATTTTTACTAACGATGCATCTTTAGAAAGTTTGTTTCATGATTCCACTTTGGGACCTGCATTAGAACAGCGGCTACATGTGGACGAAACATCCAAATAGTAAAAAACTTCACTGGATTCGCCTCATCTGGTCTCTGAGTGGAGAGTGAAAGCCTCGGGGACCCCATGCATCTTTCTGGGACCGCAGGTTGGGACCCAGTGCTCTAATGATGAAACATCAACCAACTGGGAGAACAATCAGAGCTCTACCTGAAAAATGATTCTTCATAATCCAAACTTGTGACCCTAACTGCTGCAGCTACACAGAGGTGATCGACACAAAACTGGTCTATATGCTTTTTTTTCTCCATATTGTATTTTAGTGGTTTATTCTATATGCAATGTTTGACTGTTTGGGTGAGATAACTTCTAACCCTTTAAGAAGTTATTTCCTGCACAATCTACCTTTATTATTTTATTATTTTCTTTATTGTTTCCATCGAAAAATAAAAAATAAACAGCATGTTTAAGCTGTTAGAAGATGAATTCACTCCGCGGTAAATTTCACTTTTTAATATTTTAAACGTCGCAGTGCGAGTCAGTTTAAAGTTTTGTGGGTTTTTTGCCAATGACCTTGTTCTTCTTGTATAAGGCTCCTCTTCTGTGCGCGCGTGGGGGTGAGAAAGGAGGGAATTGTGCTGGAAGAAGAGTGAGAAGCAGCTACTTGCCAATCGTGGTGATGACGGTGATGGCAAAGTAAAAAGCTCCGGGGAACTTCCACTGCCTGCCGCCGCGGTGCGGCCCCACACGGAGGACCACCCTCTCCAGCTCCCGGTAGTCTTCCTCCGTGAAGCCGTACTTCCTCCTCAGCTCCTCCAGCTTCTGCTCCAGCTCGCGCCGCCTCGCGCTCTCGCTCCTGGACTCCAGCGCGTCGAAGACGGCGGCTCCCACCAGCAGGTAGAAGACGATGGAGAGGATGAGGGCGAGGGTCCTGATGTTCTGCGTCTTCATCCTCGGCTCCGGAGGGCTCGCGCGCAGAGCGGAGGAGCACGCGCAGCGCTCATCCTTTGCTACAGCGGAGGTGTGAGCGGGTTTCCCGGTCAAACCGGAGATGGTGTCTGCGCGTGCAAGAAAGTTGCACGAGCAACACCTGAGCGGAGCTACACCCTGACGTTTGTCCTGCCTCGTTAAAAAGGCTCGCGCGACCTTTTTTTACTGAACTTAAAGTTTGTTTATTTGGTTTCTCGGGAGTTTATTCATTGTAAACGTTTTAAATCTCTTACTTTGAACTTTTTTCTGTGAAGAATCTGATTAGATTAGATTCTACTTTATTGATCCCACAAATGGGAAAATTTCAAAAAGAAATACACACAAAAACAGAAAAAATACAAAAAAGAGCAAACACAATAATGAGGAAGGTTCTATACAGGATATAAAATATTCCAGTGTAAAGTGGCTAGTAAATTATAGCTATAAGAATATTTCAATGTAAGGGAAATACATTGAAATATTCAATGTAAGGAGTGCAAGGGGTCCTGTCCTTGGGCAAGACACCTTGCACTCCTTGCCTCCAGTGATGCAGCGCTGGTAAAACTCAATTGTAAGTCGCTTCAGATAAAAGCATCAGCTAAATGACTGTGTAATGTGATGTAATGTAAAGAGATGTTGTTTAGGTGAACACCCAGAAATATAATCGTTTCATGCCCACTTTACTGAAAGAGGCCACTGATATCAGAAAACAGCTGCCACCATCAAACCAGATCAGCTGCTTCCTTTGTTTCCATTCAGGTGTGCATGAAGCACAACAAGGTAAACGTTCATTGTAGCTTAAATAAAGGTTACCAGGTCGAGCCTGAAGGCGGTGTTTGTTTGAAAGATTTGATCAAAGTGTTATATTTAGGATTCAGTAAGGAGGGGTGGGTCCCATCTTATAGCTGCATCTGGGCTGAATCAAACCTTAAAGTAGCAGCCATGCCGGGGCCCAACTGATGGAATAAAATCAGGCTCCTACCAAAACCAAAACAAAAAGCTCATGTCAGGATTATGAGAAAAAGATTTTATAAATTATGTGTTTTACTGCAAAAAAACAAAAGTTTGTCTTTTATGTTTCAGTTTTATAACTTTCTGCACAACTTTCCCTGCAGGCTAACAGCCGCTTACTGGATCTAGTTAAACAACTAACTGGCTCGTTACCGCCGCCACGTGGTGGGATGCTGCATTACAACTGAGCTTCTCGTGGATGCTAGTAATATCACGTGGGTTCAACTGGTAAGTTAAGCAGCTCCACGTGCAGTGAGTCTAAAAACGTATTGCCCTCAAACAAAACTGGTCCCACGGCTGAGAGTCACTGACTTGTAGGCAGGGTTTGAATTTCAGGGGAGCCCCGAGAAGCTTGTACTCCAGTCCATACTCTGAGAGAGGCTGTAAAATAGTCCCCTCACAGGAAATATTTTATATTTCATCATTTTAACTTGAACTTTTTCTGAATCTAACAGCAATAAGGTGCATATTTCATTTGTTTAGTTTGATTAATCTGCCCTTCAAAAAGCCTTGTGATCTGCTCTGTTTCCTCCATGGCTGCATCAAACTGTTGCTTCTTTTTGTAGTTTTTAAAATAACTTTTTCTCAGTTTCCGATTAAACAAGCAACATAGGCCGTCAGGAGAAAGTTTTTGGGCAGGATGCTACGCATACGTTAGCACAGGACTTGAAAAGTCACAGTGCAAGCCTGAAAATAAGCCCTGGTTCAAACATGCTTGCAGAACATTTAATTCTGTGTAAAATATTTGGATGTTGTAAAAATCAAATCAGACTTTATTTTTATAGGACCTTTCATGCAAAAAGCAACACAAAGTGCTTCACAAGTTAAAAACAAGAGCAAGAGGAAATTCCCCACACCTGAATCCCCAGCTTAAAATCCTGCTTTAATCAAATAAAATGTTAGAAAAAGGAGCTGAATGAAAGAAGTGGTTAATGTGAAGGAACATTTCTTGTCAACACTTCCAGCTCATCTTCAGTTTAGTTCTCACTGCACATTGTGTCCGAACCTCATACAAAGAATCACTTCATGTACTTTTTCTTTTCTATGGATCTCTTTCCTTAATAAATAAATAAATGCATAAAAGCCTTTTTATATTTCTGTGGCTTCATTTGACCTGGAAGGCTGAATCTCTGGAGCGTTTGAGCTTTCTGGATTCCACCCTGCTGTGTCTCCGTACTGTGAAGTGTTCATGTGAGGAGCGTCCCCGCTGCACCCAGCTGAAGTATTACGCTGGAGGCATCGCCGACCTTTACCGAGCACGCTCGCTCCACAATCAGCTGATGGCATTAACTAAACTGCGTGGGTATCGGTTGACTCTCACTGAGCTTTCCTGTAGCATCTGTTGGGCTTCGGCTCGGTGCCAATTGGCTTAACAGTCCGACTGCAGCTTCTTATTCTGCGTGAGACTGGATCTATCTTAGGAAGAAGGCAGTCCAGTCTGTGGAAACTATCCATCCACTAAAGCAGGCCATAAAAATCTGCCATTAAAACGCACATTTACAGCCTCTGGTCTCTGCACATACAGGATACCTCTGCACTGTTTTCTCAGCCAGAGACATGCAGGACCTGAAGGACTGCGAATGAGTGACTCAGTAATTGGTAACAAATGACTGCGTTTAATGCATCAGTATTCGAGTTAAGGTCAATATTCCGGTTTCTGAAACCTATTCGCGTTTCTGCCGGTGTTTACACGGCCGTGTGCAACCGAGTTATTGCTCGTGTTCTGGTTACTAAAGAGTTACTGGCTGCATGTAAATTGTCAATGACTGTGATGTTAAAGGGATACTGTGTAACTTTTGGCCACTAGGGGTCATAAACCTGTAATTTCCCCCAAAACTGAGTGTTTTTTTCACATTAGACCTAAAAATAAGCCTAATATGAGCATTAATTGATGATTTGTCGGGTCAGAACAGTGTTTGATGCATGGCGGTGCTATGAGGGGGCTGCCCTCTTCAGAAACCAGACATTGTAACTTTGCATGAGCGGATCCGTCTCTTGTGGATCATGTGACCTGCAGCTTTGCTCTACAGCTATAAAACACAGCAGTTGAGCTTCATGCTACTTTTTCCTTGAAAGTTGACCAAATCTGAGCAAAGTAAGAAGGTGGGCATGATGTCAGAGGAGCCCAGAAAGAGAAAGACTGTTTCATTTTGCAACAGTGCTGTGTGTTCTGTGGGAAGTTACAGGTTTCGCCCCCTAGTCGCCAAAAGTTATACAGTATCCCTTTAACCTTATGGCATTGAGACAAGCAGAATGTCCTCCATCTGCAGCAGCAGGAAGGAGTCTTTCAGAGATAATGCCCACACCACGCACATCTAAACGCATAAGCCATAGAGCCATAAGGATAAGTCATCGTATTGGTAACAGATATCACACAAATTCACTACTCCTGCAACCAGGAACCTTCAAACTCACTGGCTCGGTTCATTTTCGGACAGCACAAAGCAACACACAAGCTACTTCCTGGAATTGTTCAGCAACTCTTTTTACCAGAAACGGGGTTAGAATTTAACTGCAAAACATCAGCAATACAACTTTAGAAAGTTTTGAGGTTGTGGAACAGCATGAAGCTCAAGCAATGTCAAAGCATGACCCAGTTTACAAAGCAGTACAAATACAAGGTTTTCACAAGGTACTGGAAGGAATAATGGCTTTAATAATCAGGTGTTCGCATAAATGACTCATGCCTTTCGTTAATCCATTTAATTTATTTTTCTTAAATGAGTATTATGTTAATATACATGTGCTGGGAGTAGAGAAGGGTTTAAATAAATAAATAATAGTAATAATAATAACAATTATTCAAAAGTCATTACAAAACTAAATTCTAGGAGAAAAATAAAGTACAGAAGAATTTATAAGTCGTAAACACTTCTGGGTCCATCAGCTGAAAATAGTTTTTATCCGAAGGGGTCTGCATTTTAAAAAGCTCCGTAATGAGGCGTTATCTGCTGTACTCATCTCATATCTGCCTGCACCATAGGTTGGTTCATGCATCCATTTATCTTTCACAGGAAGACATTAAGAGCAGGATATCCACCAGCTGGAGTCCAGAAGCTCATCTGCTCATCATCCAAGTGTCATTCTCAGAGAAAATGAGGCAGGGAAACATTCTGCAAACACGATGCTATCTCCACTGAGATATCAGCTCTTATAATGATCACACGCTTCAGGGACACGGCCTGTTTTTGGCATGACAATAAAAAACAACATTTTTTAAACATGTTTGATCAAATCATAATAGTAAAAGAAGCAAACTCTGGTGCTACTCAGTCTGAGCTTTACACTTTTAACCTAATTAGCCAAAGGGCCACAGAAGTGGCCTGGGAAACAGAAAAAGGGTTTTATCATTTTACGTGACTCATTCTGTTCTCTGATGTCAACAGCTGACGGCAGACTGTCAGTGTTTCCACATTTTTATTTTGAGTCATTTCTGCCGTTATTTAGACTGGATTGAGTTCAGAGTCCACTTACAGCACAAAGTGATTGTAAGTGGAAATAACAAAACTCATGGTTTATCACTTTGTTTAGCATAAAGAAGCATCTTATTATAATGTTTACATATCCTACCTATTCTATGAACATCCTGAATAACCTCCAATTTTAGAGAAAAAATAGGTCTAAAAAGGCACAAAACATTTAATGACAGATATCTGGAACTAAATGACTCAGTATTTCAGATTATAATTAGTATAACATCAAAATCCTGATATTATTTTTAATAAAAATACATTGTCATGTAATAATCGTGAACTGATTCTCCTCGACATGAAAGCTGCATGACATCTCTTAATATAAATCTTTATAGGACTCTTTTCATGCATTGTGCCGCTCAAAGTGCAGGATAATAACAAGGTTATGTCAACAAGTCAGTCTCACCCACCAAAAGACACAAGGAAGGGCTACCCAATTTTAAAAATGCTTTTACACAAATAAAAACGTCAAAACCAAACAAAAGTAAAAATGTGTATGACGAAAAAGTAAAGTAAGTAAGAATTGGAGAACCCGTCCATCCATCAGGCCT
Organism: Craterocephalus eyresii; assembly: GCA_037177035.1. Lineage (NCBI taxonomy): Eukaryota > Metazoa > Chordata > Actinopteri > Atheriniformes > Atherinidae > Craterocephalus > Craterocephalus eyresii. Next base: position 30,633,365 of record JBBBVT010000003.1, read on the forward strand.
TTTTCCACTGGTCTCCTGTCCAGTTCTGTGGTCATGTGACATACCTCAGCCTTTTCTCCCCGTTCCGTTCCCAAGAATTCCTTCTTGACTGCCACGATGCCATGGAGACCATTTCCAATGAGGAAGGATCAGCTGAAGGTCCAGGTGGATCTTTTAGGGCCTGGTTCGGGTCTCTGCTGGATAAAGATTGATGTACAATAATATAAAAACTAAAGAAATTCATGAAAAAATCTAAATAAATTTATGAAAAAAATAAAAATGAAAAAACTACAATAAAATAAAGTTCAATTTCATATAAAATAATGAAGAGCAATGAAAAGATGAGGATAATTAATAAATAAATATGAAAATAAATTAATAAATATGACTGGATAAAAGAAGTAACAGAACATTTAGTAACTGGTTGCTTTAGTTTTATTACAGGCTAATGCTGAAGTTTCCATAGCATCCAGGAGATGAATGGATCATATATAACTAGAAGCATCAGTCACATCCCTCCACCCGATCCTTCATGGTGGAAAATCCTTTAAAAAATTCCTGAATCCAAGTTTTTTCACTATAAGTTGGTCAGACTGGTCTGCAGCACGATTCCACAGCAGGATGGAAACTGCTTCATTCTGTGGGAAGTTACAGGTTCAGCTCCCCCTAGTGGCCAAACGTTAGACAGCGTCGCTTTAAAGTTTCGTTTTCAGGAAAGCGATGTAAAAGAAAAGCGAAAGTGATCGTGTGGTTCCTGCTGAGGATGAGGACGGTGTTCTGTCTCTGGGAGCTGACCATGTTCGTGCTGATCTGGAACACATTTTGTCCTCTTTCTGGGTTTGTATGGCGCAGACTGACTTTTCTGTGGCGCTGCGTTGTGAGATGGTTTCCCTTCCTCCTGGAGCTTCCCTCCAGGCTGCGGCTGCCGTGGCGCAGGGAAGGCGGAGAGGAGCCGGGGAGCAGCGGGGAGGGCCACCCGCCTGTCAGGCGCTACTCTGCGGACGATGAGGAAGCCGGGGGCCGGGGCGTCCAGGTGTTGGAACCGGAGCCCCGCGGCGCGTGGACAGAAGTGGAGCAAGAGGTGGGAGAAGAGCGCGCGGAGCCCACGGAGGAGCCTCGCGTGGACCCCACGGATGAGTTTTACTGCGACTATGATTCTACCTGGGAGAGCGAGCCGCCGCAGGACGAGTGGCGGACGTCCAGGAGGACATCCCGGAGGACGCCGCGATCAGGGGGCGTCAGAAATGTAAACAAAGCAGAGAAAACACCTGTTTGAGCTTCTTCCTCCTCCTCACCAAACAGCTGATTTCTAAACTCATCTCTTATGTTCCAGGAAAAGTTCAGAAGGTTTGAAAGTGCTGCACGAGACATGCAAAACTACAGACACAACTACCCGGTACAGCTGCACCCAGTCCACGCGCACCGCCCCACATTCACGCAGCACCCTCACTAACCTGTCATGTTTCCCCACAGAGACTCAACAGGGCGCGCACACGTTCAGTAAGTAGCCCTGTCCTTCAAATTAACGTTTGTCCCTTAAAACACTGCGAACAAAGTTTTCTTTTCGTTAACAGGAGATGCCTAATTTGTCCTTCTACACCGGAGAGACCGCCTCCCTGCCAGATGGTAGGTCCGATAAAACCTGAATTAAAGGGACATTTTTTTATTTTGTTTCATCTGTGCGTCACGGTGCGTCAGCGTGGAGTCACGTGATGTTACGTATGCGTCACGCAGGAAATGTGCAGGTTTGCGCAGCGTCTCATGATCCAGTTCAAAGTTCAGGTCATTTAGTTTGTTATTAAAAGAATAGTTTGTTGGGAGGGACAATAAGAGACTGACGCAGGGAAAGAGAAAAGTCTTAAAATAATCAATTCTGTTACAGTAGTTCTGCATACAAAACAATATAACTTTGTTTATAATGCATTTTACAAAGTTGGCCAAAGTGCCACAATATGCAGAGTTAAAATTAATCAAAATTACAGCATAAAAATGACATTTTAATTAGGATACGTTGATAAATAAGAAATATATTTATTAAATTTTGGCAGCAAAATGAACATACTACATAAAATCTCCTCTTTCATGCCTACCTTCGCACACTTTCATACTTGAGAAAAGAGGTGTTGTGTCCATTCCCACGTAGAACTGGTGCCAGAGCCAGAGCTCAGCTGGTTTGACTCTGGTGCTTCCAAAGAACCGGTTTTGTTTTCCACTAATTGAGCCGACCGGTGCAGCGTCATTACATCATTTTTACCAAGCCCCTGCGTGTTTGGTTTGCAACAGATCCACTGCATCCACTGGTCAGCCTGATCTTTGTGCTTTGTTGGTGGTTTACTGTGTGTTAAAAAATATCATTTTATCAAAATTTTGCAACATTTTGTGAGGTGATATTCAAAATCGATGTTCATACATTTTTTTTTTTAATGAAAACCACTATTTCTTTTTCTATGAAAAAAAAATTAAACCTTTTTTTCAAACAAAAATGTAGAAAAAAAAATCCCCACAAAGAAAATTATTAATTTGGTAGGCTACAGGAAAACTAGAACATGCTGGAAAAGTTGTTTTATTCAGGCAATTCAACATAATAGGTGAAACCAACACATTTTAAGTACTACGTTCCAAGATTTTACTTTCAGAGAACTGACATCTTTTATTTAAAAAACAATTTTTTATTGATTTCAAGAAAAATTCAAACGTTACAGAAATATCCTGCATATGCACACATTACACAGTGGTGATTTGTTAATGTATCTAAACTTGTTTTTTTTTCTTAGTTTACTTGAAGAATCTGAAGCTCTTATTTATCATTAAATCCTGATTTATGTTTAAAATGAAAACAATAAGTATTTGCATAGTTTCTTTTGATAAATATTCAAAAAATCAAAAATGTAAATATTTATATGTATGAGCTGTTAATATGTTGTATAGCTACATTTCATATTGCACTGAAGTGTGGTATGTGTGATGCTGCAGAGATCGCAATGCCTCCAACGCATCTTTACTTATAGCATCGCAATATATCGCATCGTGATAAATATCGTACCGCCAGATTTTTGCCAACTCACACCCCTGTGGTTTACTTACTCCTGCTAACTTGTGTTTTTGTGCTCAGGTGTCTATATACAAGATTTCCATGCGACATGGTACGGCGACTACCACTCACTGGAGTACGTGCACACCTTCATTCAGTGGTAAGCATCTCTCTGATCCCAAACAAGACGTAAAAACATTGGTTCCAAATTCTAACAATTTTTCTGGTCCAAGGTTGTTTCCGTTGCAAGAACCAGGGATGAACTCTGAAGCCAGCACGCTGACGGAGGAGGAGATCGAGGTAACCCGGTGCTCTGTAACAACTAATCCGAGTTAGTAAAACGCAGCCTTAATCTCTGAATTTCTCTCAGAAATTTTGTGAAAACGACCTGGCTAAGGAAAATCTGCTGAAGTCGTACAAACTCATGCTGGACTTCTATGGCATTGAGCTGGCTGACGAGAGGACGGGGGAATTAAGGAGAGCAGATAACTGGAGAGAGAGATTCCACAACCTGAACAGGTGAAATTTTTACTAAAGCTAAGGATCCTTCTGTTAGCTTCTCTTTTAATGGACCTTGTGTTTTTTGTCAGTCACACACACAACAACCTGCGCATCACCCGCATCCTGAAGTGCCTGGGGACCCTGGGATATCCCCACTACCAAGCCCCCCTGGTCCGCTTCTTCCTGGAGGAGACCCTTGTCAACGACGAGCTTCCGAAGGTCAAAGACAGTGTCCTCAGCTACTTCCTATTTGCCGTCCTGGAGAAAAGCGAGCGAAGGGATCTCCTCAGGTTCGCCTACCAGCACTACCATCCCAGAGGGGAGTTCGTGTGGTGCCCGCAGAAAATCCAGGAGTTCTGGTCTAACAGCAAAACGAATGTAGAGTTCTAGTTTCTGGGTCCTGCATCCAAGTTTATTATCGAGTGTTAAAGAAAATAATATCCTTCATGTGAATGATACAGCATACTTGAGTCTTTTCTATTGTCTTGTATGAAGCAGAATAAATGAAACTTTTTGTTTCTAGTGTTATCTTTCGGCTAGTTGAAGTAAGTTTCCATTCAAAGTGTCATAGTGAGAAGCAGCAGAAGCATTTTTACATGCAAAGAGAAACAATTGTGAAAAATCATAAAATCCCGTGAAATTAAAATAATTAAAAATGTTGATTTGTGTGTCATTTTCTAAAGAATTATGTAGGGGATAAACTCATAGATATACATAGGCTAGATGAGTCGCCCGCGCTGCCGGCCAATGGAGTGGAACGTCCGCGCTGGGCTCGCTCACTTTTAACGTTGATTTAATGGGACATGTAGTTTTTAAATAACCATAACTTGCTCAATTTTATACCGAT
>JBBBVT010000003.1:30848613-30864907 GCA_037177035.1 Craterocephalus eyresii
TGGTGGACGGGGCGGTGCAATAGGCCAAGCGGCGCCAGAGGTGCGAGGGCCTCCATCGCCGCTTGCGGCTTTAATTTATACTTGATTCCCTTGAAAGAAACTAAGATTCTTCTTACTGAAACTTCCCTGCACTATCCAGCATCCAGGTATTTGTGACAATCACACTGATTGGATTTTTGATGATAGATATACTGAATCGATTTCAAGTCATAGTATCGTTCATGAATCGTATCGTAATCACAAACCATAAAATATGAATGAATCGTCGTTAAAATGAATCGGTACACCCCTACTTTAAATTGCAGCAAAGTCTTGTTTTAGCTCCTTCAGCCATCCACATGTGCATTAACAAACTTGTGTGTGTGTGTGTGTGTGTGTGTGTGTGCGTGTGCAGGGAGTAGAAGTGTGAACACACATCATGTTTGACATTAAGCTGAGCAGAGCTGACGGGAGGACAAACGTCCCTCAGACGTGGGACACTGCACACATGCCTGTTTGTTGTGAAATCATGGAGCACAGAGGCAAACTGTGCTGAGGGTGTTCTGACACACACATGCACACACACACGCACATGCACATGCACACACACTCTGTTGACATAGCAGGAACGGAGGTGTAAAACAAAAGCGCCACAGAAAGCGTGACGGACAGGTGCAGGCTGAGGCGCGTCGCTCTGCGGGGGATTGTTCTGGATAATCGGCACTTCCTGCGCACGAGCCAGAACCGGGCCCAGAACGTGCACGCTCGGTCCCTGCCCCAGTTTTACAGTGTTTAGATAAGCCGGTTGCTTAGCAGCAGGCAGAGCTGACTTTGTCCGCCGTAAAGCGTGCGGCGGCTGCAGAAACGCGGCGGGAAGGTCTGCGTGTGCAGGCAGGCGGCCGGCGTCGTTTTTAGCCGGTAACTGAGCAGAACGGATGATTTATGTCTCTAAATAGAGAGTCGGGTTTCTGTAAATACCCCGGCTGGGTGGATGCTCTGCCTGGTGACCGGAGGGGTTAAGTTTCTGCCGATGGACGGAGTAGAATATGGAAAATTATGATCACAATTATATTGATTGATATTGAAATCTACACGATTATTCATTGATTTAAAAAAAAAAAGTGTTTAAAAGTCAACCTCAAAAATAACTAAAAAAAAAAACTGGAAATAAATCAGAAACAAGTAAAGGAGTAAGATAATAATATATTACAATGATAATAGCAATAAAAAATTAAACATTCGTTTTTATGATTTTGAGAAGGCATGATCGTAATCACAATTAAAATTCGGTTAATTGTCCAGCCCTAGCAACGAGTGGCGCTTTTAGGTTACATCAGACCATGAATGAACGGAGGAAGCTTAAAGAGACTTCAGGCGACTTTACAAAATCTGACTCAGTGCTGCCCCTGCAGGCGCTGTGGGTTACTGCAGCCCCCAGTGAAGCGGCACGGGAGCGCAGGGTTAGCTCGGAAAAAAACAACTTAAACAATTACTTAGTACAAAAATGACTTCAATGTTAAGAAAATCCAACAAATCAGGATTAATTATGTTTAGAGTCTATGTTCAAGTATTATATGATGATAAATATCCTATTAATATAAAAATAGATACAATTAAATTTAAATTTAAATAAAATAAATAAATTAAATAAATAAATAAAAAAAAATAAATAAATAAATATCATCAATCAACATGAGTTCTCTTCATCAATATATTTTCTATATTTTTCAATATTTCCATTATTTTTCTATGTTTTCCAGCTTTAAGCAAGCAGATGTGGGAGAAGCTTGTGTCTCTGTTACTTTTCAAACTGGCATGATTACAAAACACTATCGTGATATATATCGATATCGATGAATATGGGAAAAATATATGGTGATAATATTTTCGCCCAGCCCTGCTCCCGCTTTTTCTGCTGCTGCTTGTTTGAAACGCAGATCGGGACAATGACAGGGCTCTGTTTCTGCATTGTCCGGTGTTTACTGCTGCTGGGAAAGCTGCCATTTACTCTGCGGCGCTGGACTGGGAACAATGGGGCAGATTCCACCGCCGGACTTCTGTTGTTTCCCTCGCTGGGAAACTCGCTCTCAGTTCCAGTTATTTTTGGATCTGATAGATAGTTTTTCTCTCAGAAAGCTCCTGGGGGGTTTAACGGGGAAGGTGTGCGTTGTGTCTCTGTTCTCCATGTTTTGTCTTCCCGGTAGTTTTGGCTTCTTGGTCTCAGCGGTGGGATCTGAGTTTTTTTTTCTCAGTTTGACCGGTTTTATTTTTAGCTGCATGCAGCTTAAATGTCTCCTTGACCCAGATGGGAGACAGAAGAGGGGGAGTGTAAGAGGCAGAAAATAAAGTTTTATTTCAAACCTTTTTTTAATAACCTTTTTTTGTAAAAAAAAAAAAAAAAAAAAAAACTCAAAAAAGCATTTTTTATTTTTTTCATTATCATTGGTGACAGCTACATGATGTTTTTTAAATCTTAATTAAATAATTCTGAATTAAAACCTTCGGGTTTACATGGAAATATTGAGTCTGAATGAAGGTTTACATGAAAACACGTTGGAAGGGCTCTGATTGGTTGGATGGTGGAAGGGAAGGGCTCTGATTGGTCGGATGATGGAAGGGAAGGGCTCTGATTGGTTGGATGGTGGAAGTGACGTACCGTATGTACGACTACTGGAAGTTAAAAACTCTCCTTCCTGCTTTGTTTCTTTCCATCAACAACATGAGAAAACGTTGAAGAACGAGCGGGATGAACTTAAAGCAGAAGAAAGGTTTCCATGATAGAGGATGAGAGAGGACTTATCTGATTCAGGATTAAACCTGGAATAAACCAGCTTCTTTATTCAGGATTAACTTTAAATCAGAATTAAGCGTTTACGTGTTCATTTTTTACCTGTTTAAAGGAATACTTCACCCTCAGAATGGTGTGGCTTCATTTTATACAGTGATTTCGACCGGCGTCCAACCAAAAAGGTCCATAAAAGTCCACAAAAACTTGTCAGAAATCCTCCATACTGCTTGTCCCATCTAATCCAAGTGTCTGCTAATGCAAGCGCAGAAGAAGAAAATCCGCATTTCGCGAGTTTACATTGTTCAGTGAGCCAGAGGAGGACGAGTTTAACGTCTCCTCACGTTGGAAAAAGCTTGATTAGTCATTAGCGGCAGAATCGCTGTAAGCTCCCTGGTGTTTTTTGGCCTACCGCGGCTTCCGTAGTGTCGTGGAACTCATCCAGAAAATGCCATGTGCTGCAATTAAAGCCTGAAAATATACTAAATGATGGTGTTTCCAGTAAATAATCGACGCTACCCACTCAGGACACGTGGATTACATCGGACGAGCAGTACGTAGGAATTTCGCCAAGTTTTTGTGGACTTTTATGGAGCTTTTTGCTCAGACGACATTCAACATCACTGTAACGGAAGTGATGCAGAACTAAAACCTCCCCACATCTCCGGCTGCGTGATAAATAATTAATTAATCATCTATTAATCAGCATGAGGGTGAGTAGAAAATAAAGAAACATTAAGAAGGTAAAGTATTCCTTTCACGCAGAATTAACTTTAATTCCAAATTAAAACTTGTGTAAACGTGGCCATTGGCAGAGTGAGGGGCTTGTCTTTTCCAAATTTTAATTTTTAGCAAAAAAAAGCTTTTTATTTATTTTCAGTGTTCTTGAATGGTTTAAAATGTTTTTTTTTGTTTTTTTTTACACTTTTTCCTCATCTGGGGGGCATTACCTCAGCAGAACGATTGTCTGGCTGCTGTTTTCTCCTTATTCAAACGCTTCATCTCCAGCTGGATCAGACATTCCTGCTGAATGATTCGTAAAAACTGACTCATGTGATGTTTTTTTGGGAAATATATTACCTGATAACTTTAACATATGCTGGGGTAAAAACACAGAATCCATGAATTGCAATTTAAATCAAATCTGCACCCAAACATTGGTAAAAGCATGGAGCTTGATGTGTTTCAGGTTTTTCTCCTGGTTGACCCGTTTTATTTTTAGATGCTCCTGAAATGTGTCCTTGACCCATATGGGGGACCGGGGGGGGGGTAGGCTTTATTTTCTGTTTATTTTCAGCCTGAAGGTGGTTTTTCCGACACGGAGCGACTGATGAACCATCGGCACCGACCCCTTAAGCTCGACTCTCAGGTCGGCTTCAATTAGATTGAGTTTCCTTAGAGGTAAATCAGGTGCTGTACGCTCAGTCACAGGACTGCAGCAAGTTAATTTTAGATCAATATAAAACATCTCTGTTGGAGTTAAACTCCGCTGAGCCGCTGCAGACTGCATTCCAAGCCATTTATGAACATTTGCAGCGTGAGGCGGGCCGTCTCGCTCTGCAGCCGGGACCTACCTTCAGCTTCGGAGACGCACGTCTAAACACACAGGTTACGCTTTGTTTGCTGGGCGGGTGTTTTATTTTGCTTTCTCCACTTTTGTCAGGGAAATTACTCTTATCTAATTTCTCCAGTCACGCTGATTTTGATTTAGTTGGAATGAATAAACAGATCTTAAATGCAGAGAAATCAAAGCCTTCTGACTTCAGGAATCCCTTCAGATAAAGATGTTTATAACATCTGTTTTTAGGGTTCTGCTGTTTGTCTGGTCAGTCGGGCCGAGCAGGCTGTAATCTGGGCTTTTCCTACAGCTCCAAACTCATCACACAAACCCTGGGCTGTTCCTGTAGGGCCGGGACGATGCACTTTCCTCCCGATTCGATTATTTTACTATTCGGTGGGAGTCTATTCGAGTTAAATGGAATCAGAAACCATATTTCCCCCAAAAACTGACCATTACAAATGAGTCAGCTCTTAATATTAATTCAGCAGGAATTACAACTGGGCAATATATCGAGATTTTGTGATATATCGAGCTTTTGTCATCCAAGATATAGAATGAGGGAATATCGTTTATATCGAGTTTGCTTGTTTTGAGTTATGAATATCTCTTCTTTAGCATTTTGCACAACTGTATCCTTGTTATGGTCGTTGAAAAGTATTTTTTTATTATTTTAATATCCATACACTTTCATTTCAGTCAAATATTTAAATGCAAATGATCCTTATCGTATATCGTGATTAAGGAAAAAATATCAAGATATGAAAAATGGTTCATATCGCCCAGCCCTAGCAGGAAAATGTGTGAACCCGCTGGAAATGAAGCATTTTCGTCAGACCATCCTTCAGCTGCAAGAATACCCGGAAAGACAAGTTAACGACTTAAAAAATAAATAAATAAATTTTAAAAATTAAAAAATAAATGGAGAGGGACAAAAAGGGAAACAAAATTTTATAAGAATTTTTTTAATTTGCTTAATCTTTTTTTTTCCACAAAATATAGAATTTTCTTTTTAAATAAAAAAAAAGATTTATATAAAAGCAAAAATCTTTAAAATACATATTTTTTTATTCATTTAAAAGTAACGACTGTTTTTTAACAAAAAATTTAAAATTTCTAAGAAAAATCCCGTTAGTTGTGAAACAAAAAATTGCTGTCCTCATGCATTACGGCAGGGAGGAAAAAATAGAAGTTTCACATGTTTATTTCAGAGCATAAAGACAGAAAATGCGACATCTGCAGCTTCTAGATTCCAGGCCGATTGTCACCGTCTGTAGGGAATCGGTTTCTTGGCTTCAGGACTCTAGCGTGGCTTTCACAGAGCGATGACGAACATGGATGAATAGCAGAATGCGGCATGGAGAGATTGGGTTCTCGCTGTGGGAACGCCTCTTCTGGAGACCGGGGGCAATAAAAGGATGCAGGCTCTGGTATGTGTGGGCTGGTGTTGACTGTTGACTGTGCATTGAATGCCCCATTATATTCCAGGCCCCCGGCCCATTAAGTGTAACGGATCTAATCAGTCTGAGTCGTCTCCTTGTAGCCGGGCCTCCTCTTTGTGAGTTCAGAATCTATAAACTCCTTTTTTATGCTTTACAATGCAAACTTTGTACACGTTTCCTCCATAACCTGTAGGGCTGGAGTGATACGCTTCCCCCCTCTTTTTACGACTTTTTGGGAGACGGTACTATTTAAAATGTGATTCTTGCAATTGTTTGCAGTTTTTTTGTGATTTTTAACCCCAGCACATGTGAAAAAATTGAATCAGGAAGCAAAAAAACAGCACATCACATGTTTATCAGTTTTTAAGATTCATTCAGCAGGAATATGTTTGAACCAGCTGAAGATGGAAACAACACAGCAACCAGATCATCGTTCTGCTGGTTATTATGGCCGATAAGGAAAAAATACTTTTTTTATTTTTAAAATTGATGGAAAATTAAAAAAAAAAAGTAAAACAAAAACTAAATTTAGGGAAACACAGGACAGTAACCAGACCATCGTTGTGCTGATATAATGCACATAAAAACAAAGAAAAAAAAGTTTTAGAAAATTTAGGGGGAGTTCTTTTTTTATTTAAATTTGGAAAACTCAAGACAGCAACCAGGACATCATTCTGTTGCTATTTGTCATAAATGTACATGTTCATACATTGCAAGTGAAAAGAGAAAAAGCTAAAAAACAAATACAAACACATATTTGGTGGAATGTTTTATTTTTAAATTTAAAGTAGAAACCAACAACACAGCAAACATAAAACCCGACAAGGAAAGTAAAAAATGTAAAATATAAATAAATAAATTCCTTGTTTGAAATAAATAAATCTGTTTTTAAAATGATGCAACAAAAATAGCTATATCTGCAAATCGATTTTTATTCTCTGTCCCCTAATAACCTGAGTTAAGGCCCCTCCATCCTCCACGCAAAGCAAAAACTCTCTTCTTGTTCTCGCGGCTCTAAGAACAAAGTTACGTCATTTTGTCGTCTCGATGCATCGGACTGGCCAAATGTTTTTCTCGTGGGGCGAAGCGTGATTGGTGGGCCATTAAACTTAATCCGGAATAAGGATCAGTACGTCAGTTCCACCGTCCGACCAATCAGAGCCCTTCCCTTCCACCGTCCGACCAATCGGAGCCCTTCCCTTCCTCCGTCCGACCAATCGGAGCCCTTCTCTTCCACCGTCCGACCAATCAGAGCCCTTCTCTTCCACCGTCCGACCAATCGGAGCCCTTCCCTTTGTCCGTCCGACCAATCAGAGCCCTTCCCTTCCACCGTCCGACCAATCGGAGCCCTTCCCTTCCACCGTCCGACCAATCGGAGCCCTTCCCTTTGTCCGTCCGACCAATCAGAGCCCTTCCCTTCCACCGTCCGACCAATCAGAGCCCTTCCCTTCCACCATCCAACCAATCAGAGCCCTTCCCAACCCCTGGATTTAAAGCGAAATTAAGAAAATGTGTTTTCCATGGAAACATTAATTCAGAATTAATATTTCCATGTAAACCAGGATAATATTTTAATTTTAAATAAAAAAAACATCATGTAACTGTAGTTGAGAGACACAGATGACACCCCCGCCTCACGGAGGATAAAATTCCCTGACGAAAACCTACTTTTTCCTTGTTCCCGCGGCTTTATGAACAAGAAGAAAGAGTTCGGGGAGGGAAACAGTCCTGTGAAGGTCAGCGCCGCCTGCCCGGTCTGAGGGACTGCAGCAGATGGCCGCTCTGCAGAGAGCGGGGGCCGCATGGGGAAACCTATATCCCCTCGGTGTTTACGCGGAGGTGTAGAGCCGCGCCTGGCAGCACATTAAACGGAAACCAACAGGTACTGAACAGCAGCTGCACTCAGAGCGGCTATTCTGAGGCCACGGCTGCAGCCAGGCGTGCACGTGTGCACGAGGTGGTGCTTTTATCCACGCTGAGCCTTAAAGCGGGGCGATAGGAACCACATTTCATGTCTCTATCATTCCTTAATCACAGTATACAGTATAAATCTCACATATAGATGTTTTTGGTGAAATAACGGAGGAGACGGTTCACATTTACAGCCTTGAGTGTTAAATACACTTTTATTAAAGATCAAGTCTGGACGGGCATCCGATTTAAATTAACGAAATTTCATCAATATTTCTATATTAAAATTCAATATTTATAACCTATATTTAAAGGATGTAAAAGCAGAAAAAACCCAGTGTGTTTCGTGATTTACATTTTTATTACGAGACGAACGACTCTTGTGGAATTAAATGGGATTTGTTCACTGGTTACACTGGAAAATATGCGCTTACAAACCATTACAGCACCAGTCTAAAGATGCATTCGATTAAAAGATAATGTAATTGATTAAAGTCATAACGATTAATTAATTCTGCCCATCCCTAATCAGAAGCACATATGCATCAAAATATTGACTAAAATCAAAGTAGATGCTTATTAAAATTATAAAAGAATACTGTAACAAGGACACAGTTGGGCCGAGTGCTAAAAAAGAGACAGTTTTAGCTCAGAACGAGCTGCGGAGCCTGATGCCCCCCCCCCTCGGTGATCCTCTCCAGGTAGCCGGGGCAGCGAGCTTTTCCCTGCAAACGAGCCGTGACGGGAGGAGAAGGGCCTTTCTGTGCTCAAAGTTGGGAAAATATCCAGATCTTGAGCAGATTCTTGTGACACTAATTCCTCCCAAAAAGCAGTTTTCTGCCAGCGATGCTGCGCCGGGGTGGGGGGATGGGGGGGTGCATTAAAGGATGGGAAGGAGCTGGTCTCGCCACGAGAACGGACAAAGGAGGCCTGTGGTTTTTTGGCTGTTTCCGATCGTCCCTCTGTGCCGCCGATACTCCGCCGCCTCCGTTCCCACGTGGATTTATCCGCCTCCGCCGGGAACGAGATCAAAACAGCGGAAAAAGCGGAGCGACCCGGATGGACGGCGTGAAAGTACCGACCCCGATTCCAGCTGCTCAGGCATCACGCATCGGGCCGATACCTCAGGCTTTTCTGGGACGATGCGCCGATCCCACGGCGGTCCTGCTCCCTGACGGACGGAAACTCGTACGTTTTTATACGTTTTTAATGCTTCCATGCATCGTTTATGTTGCTACGACTAACCTCCTCCAGGGGGCAGTGCTGAGTTTGTTGTTAACTCTGTGATACGACGTTAGTGTCACACAAACGCGCTGCTATAAAGTCTTTTCTACCAACCTGAACCAAGCAAAGTCTCATTTCTAAAGCTTCTGCAACTTCTAATGTTTCCGTTCCTGTCTTCATTCTTCTTCTCTGGTTTGTTTCTGCTCCACACTGCCACCGCGGTTTCCGGTGGTTTTACTCCGTCTTCTGCGTCGAATGACGGATGCACAAGGAGCCTGAAAACAAACCAAATACGGACGTAACTGAAGCAGAAGACGGACGAAACTTTCCTCAACCCGCCGTTCATAACGTAGCCTGTAACATAAACGGAGGAAGATTAAAAGCGACGGCGCTGTTAGCGGCTAAAAACCGATATCCCGGATATCTGACACCTGTCAATCAAAAAGACATACCCCTAATTATTAATAATATTAGGATTAATAACATCTAAACGAATGATATGAACCAGTTTTAATATCTCGATAATTTTTTCCTTAATCGCAGTATTTGATATATATCCGGATTTAAATGTATAATTTACAGCCTAGAGAGCTAAAAGCGCTTTTATTTAGAATCAGAATCACATCTGCTTTAAAATATTTGACTGAAATTAAAGCAGATTTAATTATTAAAAGATTTCATTATTTCAGATTTCATTATTAAAATGATAAAAATGTACTTTTAATGACTGTAATGAAGAGAAAAGTTGTACAAAATCCTAAAAAAAAGAGAGATTTTTTTAACTCTTAACAAGCTGACTGGATATTCCCTCCTTTGTGGTACGAAGTCTCGGTAATCTGATCATCTCGATGTATTTCCTGGCTTTATCGATCAGATTAAACGCATCGATCACTGGATGATTTAATCCTGCTTCCTGCTGCAGCCGATTGGATCTGAGCTCTGTGTGCACGAGAAGTGTCTGTTCCTCCGAGTCCTCGCCGGCGTCCCTCCCCGAGTGCGTCCACCCGTCTCCTTCTGTAGCGATGACATCACCGGTGCAGCGATGACATCACCGGTGCAGATGGACGTTGGCGTGTTTGAGCGAAGCCTCATCTCTGTCTCTGCTCTCCCTGCAGCTCTGATTGGGTGGAGATCCTGGAGCCGCGCTCCCGCGAGCGGATGTACGTGAACCTGGCCACGGGCGAATGCGGCTGGGACCCCCCCCACGGCGTTCCTGTGCGCCAGGCGGACGGCAACCAGTGGTGGGAGCTGTTCGACCCGCAGAGCGGCCGCTTCTACTACTACAACTCCACGGGCCGCCGCACCGTCTGGCACCGGCCCCCGGGGGCCGACATCGTGCCGCTGTCCCAGCTGCAGGCCATGAAGCGATGCGGCGACGCCAAGAAAGGCGAGAAGCCCCCCCTCGGGCCGGCTGGGGGCCTCGGGGCCCCGCCGCCCGAGCGGGACGCCGACAGCCCCGTCCCGCGGGGCCAGGAGCCCGGAGAGAGCGTTTCCGAGCCGGAGAACGCCGCGGATGTTCGATCGAATGGAGACGGGAGCAGCGCCGAGCACGCCGCCGACCCACTAAGGTGAGTTCGCAGTTACCGGCTCGGTTACCGGGGAAAGTCGGGGGGGAAAGTCGGGGAAAAGTCGGAGGAAAAATCGGGGAAATGTCGGGAAACAGTCTTGAAACGTGAGCGAAGGCGTGAAACTCGGCCGTGAGAATCTGCGTCCAGCTTCGTGTTTTCCTTCTGGCTTATCGGAGCAATCCATACGTCCCCCGCTGCCTCTAAAGCGTGCACCGCCGATCCTGCAAATCGCTACCAAATGGGGGGAAATGGTCGAAGGAAAATCGATTTGCATGCATCAATGCGGATGATGTTCAAAACTAAACTTATTTTGTTCATAAATAGATTTATGATCATTTCCATATCTATAATAATTATTGTGCAGTGTAAAGTTTTGTTAATGCAACAGGCAATAGAGGGTCACAGTTTTAAACAAGGAAGGAAAAGGAAATGTAAGAAAAAGACAATTAATTTGGCCATAAAATAGATTTATTTTGTTGGAGAAAAAAAATAGCAAAAAATCGAGGATCGAATTGATTAATTAAGTGTTTACATGCTCATTTTTCATGTGTATAAAGCAGAATTACCTTTAATTCTGAATTAAAGAGGAATAAAACTCTTATGTAAACTTGGCCGCTGATTTATTAATGAAAAATGTTCCTGTATGTATGCATTTCTATAAGAATAAAAAACTCTTCGCTTAGCCCCCCCTCCATGCTTCGTAGCAGGTAATTAGAAACCAGCAGGGGGGGCAGCATGGAAACGAACTGGGAGGCTAGCTCGTCTGCAGCTTATTGGTAATGACAAGGAGCGAGGTGGGAAAGTTTAAATGAGGAGCTGCAGAGGTCGGAGCGGTTTGAGGTCGGCTAATTGTTCCGTCCCACCCAGAACAGCGTCGGGGTTTTTTCATTTCTTTTTTTTCTCGTCCATAGATGAGGTTTCCTTTTTTTCCACGGTGTTTGAACGTCTCGGCTCAGTCAGACATGTCCCCGCGTGTTTTCCTCCTGCAGCACACATGAAACGTTATTAACTTCTGACCTTTTAAAAACAATACTAACGCTGTGGAAACTGCAGCCTGGCTTCCCTTTGTTTCAGACTCTCAATAAACTCCTCCGACTCGGACGCTTTCAGTTGATTTATGAGGGGCTGTAAAGCTCGTGTTTGCAGGTAAGTCACCTGTTAATCATCGGCCGAGCTTTCTCACACGTCCTGGGAAATTCTGCGTGCTTCCAGGCCGTGCAGCTCGGCAGGAAAGCACCGCGTTCTCCTCACATAAACATGTTAGTCACATGCAGCAAACTGGAATCTGTCCATGACGTAGGAACCAAAGGTGTCGCAAATCAACAAGTTCAGAGCACCTGCGCCGGATTAAACGCCTCCGCCGGCCTTTCGCTGGAGTTTAACTTAAGATTAATCTGCGTACGGACTGTGTGTGGGCTGCTTTTCACTCAGATCTGCACACCTGCCTCGCTCAGTAGAAATTCAAAGCAAGCTGGTGCTTGACAACATGTAAGACAAGCCAGAAATGACTCATGGTGGTTTGCATCAATGTTACACAACTCTTTTGTGTCTCGGCCTCCCTGAGGTGAATAACAGACCACTAAATGGAACAAAAGCCTTTACTTTAACCTGGTTTCCCCTCCGGGGGTCAAGTGGAGCTTTCTCTGAGCAGGATTTAGCTCGATATAAGGCCGAACGACTCGTCCGCCCTCTCAGCTCGCCCTATGATGTTAGAGCCGTAGCGCTAATATGAGCTGCAAAAACTCGCCTTTCCTGATGGTTGTGCTGGATTCCTCTGAAATGAGGGCGATGAGGGCCCAAGTGACGGTAAAGCTGGTTTTATGAGTGTACAGGATTTTTAGTAAACATACTAAAACCATTGGTCAACGCGTCGTACGTCAGTGGCGCTCAGAGGTGCAGTCCAGGGTACCAGTGGGTATTTGGACTAAAGCCCTGTGATGCACATTAGTGGCGGGAGAAAAATCTGTTCACGTATTGCAAATTTATTGTCAGCATTTTTCATATTTTTTTTAGGTAAGAAAAACAGTTATTTTAGTTATTTTTTTAACAAAAAAATTCCCAAATTTGTTTAATTTATTTTATTTTATTTTTTACATTTTTACTTTACAGCAAGTAGGCTGTTGTTATTTTCCTGATGAAAATTTTTAGAACAGTAAATAAAATTTAAAAAAAGAAAAGTAACAAAAATGTTTTTTTAAATATTAAAAAAATTTGAAAACTAGCATTTATTTCAAGATTAGAAATATTATAAAAATTTACAATAAGAGTTTTTTTCAAATAGATATTTTTCAAATGAGCAAAAATATTTTTTTACATATTAAAAATGTGGAAAAAAAATTGAAAAAAGAAATTCCTTCACAAAAATCGTCAATATCCAAGAACAGCAAGTATCGCAATTTAAATCGATTCGACACCCAATAAAAATCGTAAAACAAGAGAAGTTGGAGGAAAGCTGATGGTCCCAGCCCTGATACACACCTTTCTTTTCCATCTGCAAGCATAACTGTCCATTTTTCTTCCTCAGTAAAGTGAATTCCCCGGTCTCTATCTGGCCAGTGCTTACTGTCTTCACTGGTTAAACTGGTCAACATTAAATCAGGCATGAAGACTGACTCAATAACTGGTAGACGAATGTCCTCACAAACGTGCATCAGCTAGTATCTCTGCTAACTTAGCGATGCTACACCGGTGCAACTCGCCATGGATTTTTGGGGTAAACTTAATCGAGTCGTCCCTGTTTCTAAAATGCTGTTTTTATGGGATTCTTTATAAAAGAACTGGGAAAGAAATAGTGAGTGCACCCACTTCTAAGGTTAGTTAGTTTTCACAGCATGATGCTTCAAAATACCCCTTAAAATCTAGATAACTGTTCATCTACATTATGATCAAATAAATCTACTCATTAATATACAACAAATTAGGGCTCATGCATGTATAATACTGTATAAAAGGTAGACGCATAGTTAAATTGGTTTAATATGTGGGTGAAAAACTTATGCACATTAATCGTGGAATAATATTTTGTGAAAAAATAATGTTGAAATTTAAACAATTTTTTCTATGTTTTTTTAAATGTAAAAAAAATGTATGCACTACTTTATATAAGGATGCGTTTAAACCAGAGGGTTATAATATAAACATTTATTGTGTTGAGCGTTGAAAGTTTACCACATCCACCCCTGATAAAAATCTGGTTTTATGCATTTAACGTTCCAAATTTATCCCAGTAATCTATGGATCGTCTGTCATTAACTCTGACATTAAAGTTTAATCAGATGAAAACTTTGCAAACATGTTTGGTTTAAATCGTTGTAAATCTGGTAGTTTTTGTTTCTGTGATACCCGCAGTCGTCGCACGTTGCATCATCTCCAGTTTCTGTCTCTGGGGAAGTTTGTTGGGGATTTTTGACGAAGGCTCAAACAAAAGCAAAAGTGTAACCAGGAAAAAAAGCAAAGCAAAACAAGCCGGCTTCACCCTCCTCCTCCTCCCTCCATGCCTGTGAGCCATGTGGGAGAAATCACCAGAGGGGTTTATTTAGGAAAAAAGGGGGGCGTCTCACGCGGCAGATAAAGTTTTTAACGAGTCTGTCGGTGTTTACGAGGACAGCTTTTCCATGTCCTGCTCCGCTCGGCTCTCTGATCTCTACAGATACCGTTTCAAACATAAAGAGGAGGAAGTTATAAGAAAGAAATCGACTTGTTGGTCTTCTGATCCGGTGCTTTGGTGCGGTTACGGCTCAATCTGCTCTTTCTCTTCACATCCAGCTTTTCCCGTAATTGCGACGTTTCTGGCGTCCCGAGGAGGTGGATTACAGACCTGCAGCCAGCCTCCATTGTTTTATTTTCGCTCCCGTCCAAGCCGTTAACCTCTGGTTTTGTTTCTGCGGCTGAGGGAAGACCTGGCGGCACCACATGTGAGGCCGATTTTCTGCCGTGAAGCTTCCATCGCTGACCATCGCTGGGTTCCAGTAACGTCTGCTGTTACTGGGTCTGTGGACTCTCAGGTTGCAGACAGAGAGAGACGGGTCTTTGGTTTTGCTGGGTCGTTGCAGGGCGGTGCTGCTGGTGGGGTTGGGCCGGGTCGGGCTGCGGGAGCCTCAGCTGCTGCATATGTCGGCTCGGAGGCGGGAGGTGTGTCGCCTCAGCTGTTGGGGGACAGCTGGAAGGTGTCTCACAGGAGCTGGGATGCTCCCAGCGACGCCTCAAACCCAGAAAGTTATTTTCTGCTGCCGCCTTTTCGCTTTGCAGCTCAAATACAAAGCAGCTGGAGTTGTGGAAAAAGTGGATCCAGAGCGATTTCTCTGTCTCTTTCCAGCTTCCTTCCTCTGCGTAGATCGCAGCGATCCCATTGGCCGGCACCGCGAGGTGTTTGTGCAGCAGTAGCTTGGCCCGTTTGACCTCGTTTCCTCTTCCTGTCCAGCCAGTGTTAATAATAACTCCCGACCATTCTCAGGAGGCGTATTTAAGAATTCCAGTTTATTTTTTTCCCCTTTTTAAAAAATATTTTTTATTTATTAACATAACAAGACAAAGATACATTTTGGGGAAAGAATACCAACATGTTAAACAAAACCAAAATAATAATAATAATAATAATGATAATAATAGTAATTATTATTATTAATATTACTAGTATTATTATTATTATTATTATTAATAATAAAAATAATAATAACAATAATAATAATAATTAACAATAATAATAATTTAATAATAATCATAATAATTATAACAAATTATTATAAATAAGGGGGATGCATCATATTTTTAAACACACATATTTATATGTAGTATACATATATACCTCCTAAATCAATAATTTATATGCATACGGGGACCTTTAGAGAACAGGCGCATACAAGAAGTTCTTGGAAATCTAAAAGCAATTATAGTATAAAGGATTTAAATAAAAGAGATGTTTCCTTTCCATTACGTCCAGATTTCTGAAAATCAACTTCCCTGCAACCTGACAGGATAACTAATGTTTTCCATTTTAAAAATGTCAGGAATAAAATTTTTACTCGAAGAATTCCCGTTTTATATCCGACCCACCGGAGTGACTCAGCTGATGGGTTTTCCAACAACAGCTGTTCCAGTCAGGAAAGAAACCGGAGAGACCTCTGTCCCTCACACACAGGCGCGGCGTCTAAACCCATCAGCGAAATATTCAGAGGCGTCTGCGTCTGCAGAGATGCCTGGACTAATTGAAGTTTGCTGACCGTTAAGTTGATTTATTCTGCAGAAGCCAATCAGATTACCCCGTTCGTTCCCAAAAAGCCTCTAACTTTATTTCATCTTCCATCTTTTTATCTTTGCCGCGGCCTTGTGTGCCAGCGTGGGACTCTGGACGACAGTGATTCCATGCGTAGGTATGCGGGACTTTCACATAATTGTTAATCAATAATCATTGATAGATGATTATTTTATTTACCATTAGGGCTGGAGAAAAAATCCACATGAATATCAGGATTTTTTGGTTTTGTTGCCAGTAAATTACATAATAGAAGAGCAGATATTGACTTTAAAGTGAAAGGAAGCTCACACAGATGAATTTTATACGGTCATTTATTAAACCTTTTAAATGTATTTCAGAGAAATAATTGAAATTGAACAAGATTTTATCATTTTCTCATGCTGTTGATGGAAAGAAACGAAGCAGGAAGGAGAGTTTTTAACTTCCGGTAGACGTTCGTAAGGTACGTCACTTCCACCATCCCACCAATCAGAGCCCTTCCCTTCCACCATCCCAACAATCAGAGCCCTTCCCTTCCACCATCCAACCAATCAGAGCCCTTCCCTTCCACCATCCAACCAATCAGAGCCCTTC
>JBBBVT010000003.1:30878737-30890935 GCA_037177035.1 Craterocephalus eyresii
GCCTACGAAGGCTGCACCCTTCCTACGAAGGAGCCTACGAAGGCTGCACCCTTCCTACGAAGGAGCCTACGAAGGCTACACCCTTCCTACGAAGGAGCCTACGAAGGCTGCACCCTTCCTACGAAGGAACCTACGAAGGCTGCACCCTTCCTACGAAGGAGCCTACGAAGGTTGCACCCTTCCTATGAAGGCTGAAGACTTTTAATCTGTTTATTGTTTCTGAAAAGAGACAGCTGTTTTCCACAGTTTCCCCGTAGTCTTTCGGTCCTTGTTGCCTAGCAACCTCAGATGTTAAAGCGTTCTTAATTTTCCCGCTAAAAAACAAAATGGAAGCGAAAATTTCCGCAAAAAGTTTTTGCCACAAGTTTGCCAAAAGTTTTTTCCACAGTTTAACAAACTTAAAGTTTTTATGCGTACATTTTCCGGACCGATGCGGATAGTTTAGGTGCGATAACGATACCCCGTCTTTTTACGTTAGCCTTAGCCGATACCGACACAGGGTGCCAAATTTCTTGAGCGGATAATTGGGGAATTTGCTATTGCTCCCTTAAGTGTAGACTTTCACGGTATCATTATCAGCCGATACCGTCCAATGCCGATATCAGAACAAACGCACAGTATGGGCCTGATATATCAGCGGCCGAGGTATCGGCCTTAATATATTTAGTTTCTGTTACGTCGTTAAGTGTGCGGACGCTGAATTGGACCCCAGGTTGTTTTTTGTTTTTGTTTTCTAACTTTTTTTTCTTAGGAAATAAATAATAAATTCATAATAAAACAAGCAATTATAAACCTACACCAAGTATCACATAACTGCATTACAAACAGAAATAGATACATGTCGCACATTTAAAATACACTTTTTCTATGTGCCAAACCTGTAATCTGTCTCCTAGATATATTATTTATTAGACTCCGCAAAAAATGTGACTATGCAAACAATAAAACACACAATTCAATGAGTAATATAAATAGAATTAAATTAATTTTTTTTTAAAATACAGAGAATACGCGAAAAGTTTTTAAAAAGGAAAATAAATGAAACAATAACAGTAAGAGAAAATTCACCATATGGTGCAATGAATAAATCTTAAAACAATGCAATATATATAAAACAGAAAAAAATGTCACTATGCAAACAATAAAATACACAATTCAAAGAGTAATATAAATAAAATTAATGTGATAAATGAATAAATAAACACACGTAAAAAATAAGCAAAACTTTGTTTAAAAAAGAAAATAATTTAAACAATAACTGCAAGAGAAGATTTATGATATGGTGCAATGATTTAATATTAGAGCAGTGAAATATATATAAAACAAAAAATATAATGGATGCAGCTTTTTGGGTTGGAGCTTAAAAACTTGTCTGTTTAAAAGCAGTCGTTGTCTCCATGTCGTCGTGTTTAAGTTTAGCTCTGCATCGTGCAGACAGGTGTTGTTCTCTGAGCTCGGCTCGTATTTCTCCCGGCTTCTGTTTTCACGCTTCGGTAGATGTAAATAAACTCCTCGCTGGCTCGTGTTTGTCTCACCGTAAGTGTTCAGCCGCTGAGCTGGTTTCTATGGGAAGAAAAAAAAAAAGTCCAAGAGCAAATTATCGGTCTGATCCGCCTCGTTCGATGTAATTACAGTCAGATTAGCCGCCGTTGCACCGGAGTCCCCTGTTTGTTATAAATCTGATCTTTCTGAGCGGGAAAGTGTTTGGCTCCGGTGGCTGACACAGAGATGTTTGTAGGAACAGGAATAGACCTCGCAGAGCTCGTCTTCGGTTCCAGTTACGCAGCAGAGAGAGACCCGGGACATTTCAGGACTTCGTGTTTTCCTTCTGAGGAATGAGGAGGGTTTCTGGGGACAGCGTTTCAGGGACGGGGCGGTGCTTTCAGTCCCAGAAAAAGCTCCTTTGCTGCCGCTTGACGTCACTTTATTTGTTTTTAAGGCGTATTTGTGTGACGTGCTGCAGCCTGGCGCTGCCTCAGGTCAGAGGTCAGAGGTCGCGGTAATTACAAAGCATCGAGGAAACATCATCAAACACACCCATATTCTTTGGCGTTGAAGGCATTTAGATGACTGGTGTTTTTATTTTACTGGTTAAAACGCGTTTACGTGGACAAATGTTCAATCTGTGCGACTGAAATCGATCTGATCGCAGATTCCGACACGTTTCTATGAAGCTGAGTTTATATGATGGACAGATTCAGTCTGTTCCAACCTTTTCTGGACGAACGCAGTGCTGATGCTTCGGGAAAATGAGGTTTTATTTTTTTATTTTGAACCTTTTCAAATTAAAGCTCAACTCCTTTTACTGAAACTCTTTCAGTTTTAACCCAACATAAGACTGAGCTCTCTAAGTGGCTAAAAACCGCGGTTGTGCTACTCTTGGTCTAGTTTTCCCGGATATCTGGCACCTGTCAATCAAAAGACAACGGCCCCTAATTATGAATAATTTCAGGATTAAATAACATCTAAGCAAATAAGTTAGAACGTTTTCCCTCCCCCCACAGTTGTCAATTAATTGATCATCAATCGATAAGTAGAGCTCGGTGATGTGAACCAATTTCATATCTCGATCATTTTTTCCTTAATCCCGATATTCGATGTATATCTGGATATAAATTTATATAAGTTCACATCGAACTTCCAATCAGATTGAGGGAAGACGTGAACGACAGCGGATGCAATGTTTTGGTTGGAAACTGAAAGAGTATTGGGATTATTGAGCTTTATGACGGTCAAAAGGTTCAAAATAAAAAAAGAAAACCTAATTTTCCCGAAGCAGCAGCACTGCGTTCGTCCAGAAAAGGTCGGAACTGAATCTGTCCATCCCATAAACTCGCACAGATTAAACGTGTCGGTGGAAACGTGGCCGCTGTTATATCGTCTCGTATTCCATGGTGCGGCTGCCGCGTCGGGTGCGTGGCTGTTTTATAAACAAAGCTGCAGGTAAGGGAAGCTGTGAGTGCAGGTGAGTCACCGGAGCGGCTTTGCGGGTCGGATCCTGCCTCTGCAGCATTAAATCTTCAGGTTCAGCCGTTCTCGCTCTCGCTGCCTCTCCGCTGACATCTGTGGGAAACGAAAACACAGCTGCTCCTCCGCATGGGAAAGAATTCCAGTCATGTATTATTGTGTGTGCTCGGTAATGACGGATGCTTAAGGGTTTTATCGGGGTCTTATGACCAGGGTGCGGCTTTCTCTGCTCCTGCAGGTCTCCCTGTCAGCACCTACGCCAAGTTCTGCCACCGCAAGCTGCTTAAGGTGGCCATCACTGGAGGCAAGAAGGTAGGACACGATTTTCTCATGATGCGTTCGCGGGCGCTGAGTCAGCCCGGAGACGTAATTACAGTTGTGCAGAGACTGAATCCCTCACGCGACTCGTCCTCAGGGTCTCCGTAAGCCCACCCTGGAGGAGATCGACCACAGCCGGCGGGCCATCATCACGCCCTCGCTCTTCGGCAGCTCTCTGGAGGAGGTGATGGAGCGGCAGAGCGAGCTGTTCCCGGACAGGAAGCTGCCCTGGGTGCAGGTCCAGCTGTCGCAGTACGTCCTGGCGCTGGGCGGGGCCCAGACCGAGGGCATCTTCAGGTGAGCTGCAGATTACACGCCTCCGCTTCGGCGGCTAATTACAGGGGATTTCCTGCAGAACATGGACGTTATTGTAGGAACAGCGTGTATAAACAAATGTGTGTGTGGTCCGCTGTATCCCTGCATTACACAGAACAGCTTGTTTGATTTGATACGTGGTGATGTGTGTTTACGCTGCTGCCTGGCTTCGGAGCACGCGGGAGCCTCGGCGTGTTTGTGCAGCAGGTTTAACTCTGCAGCTTGTTTAGGGAGACGTTCCTCTTCTCTCCTGGAACGTTTTATTTCTGTGTGAATACACGCCGTGGGAAACGCTGAGGCTGTGCAGGATGTGGGCGGACGTTTGGCTCCCTCTAGTGGCCAGAGAGTGTAACTGGTGCGTTTTACTGTCCCCAGAGTTCCTGGAGACATCGATGAGGTCAACGCACTGAAGCTGCAGGTCGACCAGTGGAGGATTCCAGAGAATCTGTCTGATCCCAACGTTCCTGGTGAGGAAAGGTTTTATATTCAGGAATGTTCTGGGATTTTCCACGATGTATGAATGCACCTGAATGCAGTGTAACCTTTACGGTGGGCTGAACGAGACTTTCTATAAACTTTAACAATGCACACGTGCAACTTTTCCATGGCCACATTCAGAGTTTTAATTCCCGTCAATTTCTTTTTTTTTTTTACTTTGTTTTTTTTACATTTTTTACTTTGTTGGACATCTAAATAGAAAACAATGATTTTTTTTTTTTTCTGTTTCTTGTTGGACAGCAGAATCATCATCCGGTTGCTCCGTTCTAATAAGTAAATTCTTTGAAAATAAAAAAATTTACAAAAGCATTTATTGAAAAAAAAAAAGGAAATAAAGATTTTTAAAAAATGAATTTTTTTTTTCTATTTAAAAAAAAAATAGAAAACTATATTTTATTTGTTTTTTTTCTTTTCTTGTTGGACATTATAGCCAGCAGAATCATTGTCTGGCTGCTCTGTTCTAATAATAATTAAACTTAAAAAAAAATACAAAAAAAATTTAACAAAAAACATTTAATGTAAAGGAATAAGTAAATAAAGATTTAAAAAAAAAAAAGGAAAACAATTATTATTATTATTATTTTACTCCACAACAATCTTAAATATCAGAATGACAAGAATCAAAATTGAAATCGACTCGACCCAAAGCATGGCACCAGGAGGAAAGTGTTGTAGTTCTGTGTGATGAAGCAGGAACTTCTCAGCTTCGTGTTTCAGAGTAAAACATGTGTATTTATTGTAAAACGCTGTTTTCCTCCCGTTCAGCCTCGCTGATGAAGCTGTGGTACCGCGAGCTGGAGGAGCCCCTCATCCCCATGAACTTCTACAAGCAGTGCGTCAGTAACTGCGACGACCCGGTGGCGGCCATCGCTGTGGTGCAGTCGCTGCCCGAGCTCAACCGGCTGGTTCTCTGCTACTTCATCCACTTCCTGCAGGTAAACATCACTCATAGAACCGGGTTAGAAGATTTAAGTAATCAGTTTAAACTGAATTAATCCAGTATCAACTCTACAATGCTACATTCAGATTTATTCATTCACCAGTAAACCACACGACCTGTCCAGGAAAAAAAGAAAATTCCTGCATGGGTGGTTATTTTAGTTATTTAACTCGATCAATGAGCAGCTTCTCATTAAAGCAGCACGAGGAAAGACTCATCATGGCGGTCGGGTCCAGAAGGGTCTGATTATCAGCACCAAGCAGAGGAAACATGGCAGAGATGCAGGAACCTCTGAAAAAGGTCGTGTGGTCTGATGGTCCACATAGACCAGGGAGGTCAAACATACGGCCCGGGGGCCAAAACCGGCCCACTAAAGGGTCCAGTCCGGCCCGCGGGACGAATTTAAAGTTACTCAAATGAAAATGTGAAATTTGGATTTTTTTTTTGTTCCAGATACCTGTAATGATTGTAATTGTTTTAGATCCATTATGTTGTGTTAGTTGTAATACTTGTGTGATTAAGCAAATATATGATATGAAGTAAATATGTAAATAAATAAATAAATATAAAAGGAAATTTAATACAAAATAATAAAAAGTAGGTTTTAATATAAAATATCAAATTTAAAAAGGAGAGAACTAATTTATTGGATGCTAATACATATTTGTTAAAAGATTAACTTACTTTATTGTTTTATTGATATATAGAAAATATTTAAAACAAAAATATGTAAATTAAAATGTAAACCTGTAACTGAGGCAAAATATTATGGAAATAGTTTTTGTTTTTTTAGAGAATTCAGGTTGTTCATCGTGTTTTCTAAAACTTTAATCTTTGAATGGAAATGAATCTTGTGACGCTGCTGAAGCTTTTAGAATCACTGGTGATCAATTTTACTCGTAAATAAAAACTCTGTGAACTATTTGAATATAAATCAGCTGCAGGTCAAAGGTCGGCCCCATCCCTGAGCCTCTCCTCTCCTGCAGGTGTTCGCCCAGCCGTCCAACGTGGCCATAACCAAGATGGACGTGAACAACCTGGCCATGGTGATGGCTCCCAACTGCCTGCGATGCCAGTCCGACGATCCGCGGATCATCTTCGAGAACACGCGCAAGGAGATGTCCTTCCTGAGGATGCTCATCGTGCACCTGGACACCAGCTTCGTGGACGGGGTGGTGTAGAAACTGACGGACTGGTTTCCTGCTGAGATCACAGCGTAACGACCTTCTACCCCCCCGACTTCTCACGTGCACAAAACAAAGAAAAAATCTTAAAATTCATCAGTGTTGAAACTTTTCCCTTTTTTTTTCTCTGAGCTTTCTGGTTTCATTCGAGTGCGTTTGGGTGTGTGTGTGTGTGTGTGCGAATGTATGTGTGGAAAAAAAAAAGACGACTTTGTTTTATCCTGTACAGAAATCTGGAGACGTGAGAAGTTAAAAAGAAAACGTTAATCGTCTGTTATTACTAAGGTGGTCGTGTTTGGAATGAGAGCGTAAAGATCTCGGAGCTGGGGACGGACGCCGGGGATTTTCCCGAGCCGGTGAAGGCGGAACGTCTTTCAGCGACATTTTCCCGTGTTTGTGCGACTCAGGTCTTCTGATAAAACGGGTGTTGGACGTTGTATCTGTAACACTTCGTGTCCCCTCTCAGGCTTCAGTCGTGTAAATAAATTCTACTAACTTTCCTTGAGTCTATTCTAATGATCCAGGTTGTGGGAGAGGGGGGGCTAAACTAATGCAACTGTTGTAAAAAGCAATAAAAAGGTGTTTTTTTTTCTTTTTCTTTTTGTAATGACCTGTTTCCTGCTGTAACCGCTTGCCTTTTGAACATAGGAATGATCCAAACCACTTTCCATGTGCGTGAGTGTGTGTGTGTTCGAGTATCATATTGTCATAAAACAGAATGGCTGTCCATAAATAAAGGTTTAATTGTTCCTTGGCACGTCTTTATTTCACTGTAATGTACATAGAACATGGGGGAAACGAGGATAAAGAGGGTAACTAATACTTAATGCATCGATTTAAATAAAAAAATCTTAAATTTAAGTGTGACATTTGGATATTTTTGGCTTATGAGATGATTTGATCCATTTATTTGGACAACTCAAATGATTTTAAGAGGACATTAATAAATACAGAATTGTAGTATATTTAATATTTTTAGTATAATTCATTAAGTTCATACCCCACCAAAAAGGTGCAACAAAATAAAAAGATTAATGAAAAAAAAAGTAATCTCTCAAAAAAACTTTATTTTGGTATTTAATCACTTTGCTAAAATAACTTCCTATTCTCCTACAATGAAGTGTTTATATTTACTTGCTGTGGCCGCACATACACGGCAGCTGCCACCATTTTAACTACGGTGTCTCTGAATGGACAAACAAAAAATATGGGGAAAGAATGAATATTTTCAGTAATTTTTATTCTGTTTTGATTGAATTTAAATTCAGTTAATTTTATTGTCACTGTAAGACAATTAAATGAAGGTAGCACTCGACGGCAGGTCTGCATTCACACGTGTTCCTGCTCCGACACATCGGATTCAGATGAATGAACTTTCTTATCAAGTTCTTCGCAAGCCTGTTAAAAATTAATGTGCATGAAGGTGGGGTTACCTCAACACAGGCGGGATTGGTAAACGCTGATCTGCAGCATTAAACAGTGAAAAATATGACATAAAAAACACAAACGGTAGTAAAATGTACTAGATTTTTTATTAAGTTTAGAAATTTTTAATATATATATATATATATGCATATATATATATATATATATGTATATATATAAACTGTACTTGTATGTTCAAACAAGTATTGAGGATTACTTTGAAAAATACATATATATTCACAAAATAAAGAAATACTACAACACCAACTCATGAATAAATTCAAAGAAAATTTCAAACTATTAAAACTAATTTATTTTCAGTATTATTCATTTGTATATATTTTCCTCTATTATTTTCCTTTCTATATTTATTTCCTTCTTTTTCAGATTTATTTACAGTATATTCAATAGTTTAATAGAAGCTGTTTGCTGTAAGTAACGCCTTAAAAGCACAATAGAAGAAGGGGCCTGTTTCAGACAGGAGTTCAGCCCTGAGTCGAAAACATAACTAGAGTTTTTTTCAAGGGTATGAGGAAGGTATTTTGTAAAAAAAATAAAATAAAAATGAATGCATCATGGGAGAAAACTGCAGCCTGAGTCAGTGTGGACTTAATATTTAACTTTAAGCCTGGAGCATGTGGGTTAAAACATTGGTGGAATCTGAGTTTTAAGTGTAATCCAGTTAGGAGAGTAACTTTAAATCCATCCATTTATTTGTACATCACAGGGTCCCTCATTTTTATTAAGGTAAAAAATGTTAAATATCTCAAAAAATAGCAAAACTATTAGTTTCCACTGAATTAGTTCCTATAACCTATCCCATAAGTATCCCATAACCTGAAGCCATATTGACATATAGATGTTTAGATGATTGTATAATGAAGAAAGGATTCATTGTAAGTAAACTATTAAACTATGTATTTTATGCAGCTGATTTACTCATCTGCGCAAAGATTGTATGCAACAATCATCCAGAGAGCATGAATGTTTCTGTGTAAGGTGTAACAGCGCCACCTTGTGTCAGCTGCAGGTAAACTGGAGTCGCAAGCCTTGTGATTCAGCATATTCAGAGTAACATGTGCAGAGCTTCATCCACAGTCGCTCACCATTCATGTAACTGGAAAAAGCTACGAGAAAATAAACCCAATCTAATCTATTATCTTTAAAACATTTAGTGACAAAGTATGTAATTCTTCCCACAAATACGTAATTTTGACTTAAAACTGCCTGGGTTTATCATCATTTTGCCATGTTTACGTATCACTTCCCAGCTTATAATATTCTATACAAGTATACTTGAGTTTTAATGACTTCTCAATTAAATTAACTTATTTCACAACAATATATTTTACCCAGACATTACCCCTTAAAAGTTAACAGATTTTAGGCATTTTAATGATTCACAAAATGCTGCTAAACGGACAGAATGTGGCTCGTTTATATTGTTACCATTATTTATAAAGAATTAAATAAATTTTACATTTTAAAGCAACCAAACGAATGGCCACGCATGCGCAGAGCGGCGCCACACAGCCCGCGCCGGTGGGTGAGCGCGAGGGAGAAATTTAACTGCGTGGTCTGGAGCGAGACACGGAGGCGGCGGTACCTGCGCTTTTCACAGGATTACGTTGCACATTTTCCACCCAACCTGACAAAGAGAGTGACTGGAGAACAGGTAGGAGGCCCGAATTGCCCCCACGCGCGACATTTCAAGAGTTTATAACACCGCGACCGTGGACGCGTTTGTTGATGCATCAACAGCGATGCCGCATGTCGGCTTTTCCACTTCAAAACAAACGTGACGAAGTAGGAAATAAAACCTCCTCCTAGTACAGTTTTTAAGCTTCATTTCTTGTAATTATGGGCGTTTCTCTTCGGTAAACATTTGCTCTTTATTGGGGTGTTTTAAAATCCACGCCAGGGCTTCTGTTGGGGAAGTTTGATGCCTCGCTTTTCCACGCCGCTCGCTCGATCACAGTAGGGGGAAAAGTACGAAGAAGTAGGCCTAGCGCGAGGCCACGAAGGGCCCGGTGAGTGACAGCCGTACAGCCAATCAGACGCGAGCACCCGCCCACACTACAGTGATTCGACGAATCAGGTTTGTCCAAGGCAGTGACGTGGGCTGATTTTTCTCCCGCGACGCCCTCTGGTTACAAAACACCGGACAATAAAGTGTCAATACCAGTTGAAGCGGTAAACAATACATTACTCGGAAAACGACAAGGAGACGTGTTCATTCTTTATTTTGGCTGGAAAAACCGTTGAAACGTTAATAAATTAAACATAATAAGCGTGAAAGAACGATTGTGGGAATCAGTTTATCAGGGAAATATGTTTTAGCGATAAGATTTGCTTTAAAAAAAGACAATTTTCTCGTGTTATTGCCTTAAATATAATATATATATTTATAAAAGATGTTTCTTGGCCAAACGCTTGCATCATTAAGCCTGTGTCCACCCTACCTGTCACGTCTGCTTCCCATGCAGGCCATAAAATCCCCCGTTTAATAGTAAAATCTTACATTTTTACTAATTTATTTTAATGCTCGCGCTCTGACCTGCGTGGAAATCACATGCAAAACAGGAGTAACCGCAACATGCGTTTGGCTTTGTCTCCCATTGTGTCTGCGCGTGAAATCGGCTGACCATAAAACACGTGGGCCGAGTAGCGCGAGCATATCCGGTTTGTACGTTGCGGGCGCGAGCCAGTTCCTCCAGACCTCCTCCGCTATGGCGCACCGTGTTTCTCGCCTACATCCCCGACCAAAGTAAGCAGCGAGCTTTTTAATCTTCATTTAGAAGCATTTATATGTTATTTTATTTATTTATTTATTTCTGTGCCGGTGATGGAAGCTTCCGCCGCCCCCCCCAGGGGAGGGAAATCCCTCATTATGTTCATATTTCCCCCCCTGGATGCTAACCATTAGCTGCAGAGCTATATTTAATGAATTAATCAGGTCAGTTTAAGAGGAGCTCGCTGGAAAACCTCCCCACACACACATGTGTTGGTGCATAATTTGCCTCCTAGTGGATGCTGGGGCAAAATGGAGCGTGCATCTTCCTCATTCCTGTCTCTTATCAGGAAAAGCATGTTGGTGAGATGACACTGGTCCATGCTGGTTATCTTGATAGGAAGAGTAAATGTGAATCATCTATGCTCCCTTAAATAGTGATCGCCTGCACATTCATCACCATTTGAGGGGCATGGCTCACCTTTTTTTAAAATTATTTAGTGTTTTGCACCGTGTTTTCTGTGGCTATCTTGTGTGTTTTTACAGTGGAAACACTCTTTCCAGCCTGGAGAGCGTTATTGTTCTGCTGGCGTAAAATGGGGGTGTCTTACTTGCTTTTTTTTTACACAATCTTGCATTGTCTGCAAGACCTGGGATGTCAAACGCGTTGTGGTCGTTTAGTAGACACAACTCAACCAAGGTCACATGAGTTTTGATATTTATTAGTATGTTTATTGGTTAATATGTGTGTGTGTGTGTGTGTGCAGGAAGACAGCCTTGATGTGGGCAGTATGAGTAAGACGCCCCCTAACAGAAGAGGGATAACATTTGAGGTGGGAGCTCAGCTCGAGGCTAGAGACAGCCTCAAAAACTGGTGAGTCATGGCCTCACTCATTCCTCGCCATCCATGTTATGTTTTCCTCCATCGCCTCCGCTCCGGGCCTCTTATCAGGACTCAGAAAGCCGATCGGACATTTCATTTCTTCACTGCTCCTCTGCAGCTGCTTTGTGGGTGTGTGTTCCCAGTGATCCACCAAAACTAAACCCTGGCCTTGAACTGAAACCAACAGACGCAACAAGTCGTATTTGATGTCACTTTCAAGGTTATGAGATGTTTTACAAGCATTTAATTTGTAGTTCGGGGTGTAACTTGAATTTTGCTCCCTCAGGTTTTGTTTGAATGATTTCCACCTCCGTGGTTCTAGTCTGTGGCGGAAAAAAAGGCTCAGAGAAATGGGTTCAAGATAGGGATGCAAATAATTAATTAATCAATTATGAATCAACAATTAGATAAGAAATTACCCGATTTAAATAAATTAATTGTAATTAATCGTTGTGAGCCTGAAATTCCTCGAGGAAACACAAGAGAAGCTGTCCTCTGACCATAGACAAAGTAACTTAATTTATTATATTAAATAAAATTTAAAATAATAAAAATATAAGGAATTTCTTTGTTTAAATTTTTCCATCTGTGAATGTGTTAAGAATAAATATTTTATTAAGGAAAATGAATAGCATTTTCGTAGGATTCTATTGATTCAAAGGGAATTTCAACTTCTCAGAAAAATTCATCAATTAATCGGTCATCCATTGATGAGATGAAATAATTAATGAATTAATGTTAACTTGAAAATTTGCGTCCCTAGTTCAAAACCCACATTTTTAGCTTCACTTTTAATTCTTTATTCGTTTCTAATTCTTGGTCTTTATTTTTTTTTTCTATTTGTGTTTTTAATATTTTATTTTTCATGTATGGTCTTTGTCTTTGAAGGTTTTCAGGTTTGAACTGGACGTAGGTTCGTCCTGCTTCCTGTTTCGGT
>JBBBVT010000003.1:30930067-30940122 GCA_037177035.1 Craterocephalus eyresii
ACTTTAATCCCAAAATTATAGTTTTGTTTTTTTTTTCAAAAAAGTTTTTAGGTAGATTTTTTTCAACTTTATAAAACTAAAACTTTTAAGGAGGATGCTTTATGTTTTTTAGGGAGGATCTTTTTCAGATTTTTTTTTTTTTTTTGTAGGGAGGATTTTTTTCAACTTTTTCTAAAAGGTTTATTACATAGGATCTTTTTTCTTTGACAAAAAAGAATTCTAACTTTAATCCCAAAATTATAGTTTTGTTTTTTTTTTCAAAAAAGTTTTTAGGTAGATTTTTTTCAACTTTATAAAACAAAAACTTTTAAGGAGGATGCTTTATGTTTTTTAGGGAGGATCTTTTTCAGATATTTTTTTTTTTTTTGTAGGGAGGATTTTTTCAACTTGTTAAAAACAATTTCAGGGAGGATTTTTTTCAGATTTCTTTTCTGTCTATTTCCCCCTCAGTGGCCCTGATGTTCTCCTCCACCAGCAGGTGTCGCTAATTGCTCCCGTAATGCATCAAAGCTCCCACTTCCTGCTCCAGCAGCCCAGTTCAGGAAGAAGTAATAATGGCGACGCCTCAGGGGTCCGAGTCCCCTTGTACGAGAGGAAAACGGAGAAATTGCAGCAACAATATAGTCACAAAGTTCACAGCCAGTAAAATTACCGGCAAAGGTTTCAGCCGCGGGACGCAGGTAAGAAAAACGCGCTCTGGTTTCCCTGCAGAAGCAGCCGAAAGGCGGGCGACTGAGACCGGGGGCTCGCGCTCCGATCCAAGCCCGAAAACGAAGCCGCTGTTCGGGGGATGAACCCAAGCTGTGTTCGCCCCTCTCGGCTTGATCTTTACAAACTAATCAGAACTTTACGGGGCGTTTCTGAACAACAATCGTGTTAAAACCGATTATTGGGGAACATTTAAGCTCGCTGTCAATGAATTAATGTTATCATTAAAGCTCGGATCTTTTGTTGTTAGCCCCCGGTTAGCTTAGCATTTAAGGCCAGGCTGGGTGCGATATAAGTCCGATTTGGAGTTCAGCTCCTTGTTCTTTTATTGTTTAAATAGTTAACAGAGGTGCAGGTTTAGTCAAATATCTATGTGGTTAATTTAAAAGGTGTAGAAATCTACCCAGCGGCTTTAACAGTGGTTGCTAATGTTAGCCACAGCTAGCTAGCTAAGCCAGCTGAACAGCTCAGGTGATTACGTAACGAAACACAAACCACAATAACTACTTTTCCTTAAATGGATACTCCTCAGCAGCTGTTTGGATACGTTAATGTGGGCGGATTTATTTTAATTTATGCTCCTGCAGCATTTTATGGGATAATGTCGACTTTTAAAAAGAAATTTGTTGAACTTTTTTTTAGCAGGAAACGCCATTTAAACTTTTGACTGACACGAGTCGTGAGGTCCGTGAACGTCGCATCTGTGCCAGTTCAGACGGGTTTAGATTTCAGCGCCCTCATCAGTTTAAAGTTAAAAATAACAATAAAAATAATAATCACAATAATAATAATAATTTCCGTAGCATTAACTGAGTTTTACTGCTTTATTTATGTGACACATTTGTACCCCATCAAGTGATGTGACATTAGATCCGACCAGTTGTCTTTGCCATACAGACACTGAAGTGGTCACAGCTTTTTTTATGGTCCTCCCTGAAATAACTTAATTACAATATGATAATATAATAATCCAATATAATGAACTATGAAAAATCCTGATATTTATGTGTTTGTTTCAGTCATTCCTTTGGTCACTCATTTCACTTCTGAACCCAGATAAACATAAAACCTTTGGATTGAAAAACTTTTCTCCTCTTTTGTCATTTCTTAATATATTGTGCTTTTCCTGCTGAGGAATTGTCAACAGAAGATTATCTAAGCTAAAAAGCAGCTGTGTGAGATCTGCATGATGCATCTGCATGATTTGGTTCTTTTAAATCGTAGAAAAGCAAATCACGCGATGGTGCTTGTCCTCTAATTTCACAGAGAAGGCTTGCATGGAATAAATTAAACAGTGTGTCTCCTTTTTGTAGAAAGATTAACCAATTACTTTTTAGGGTAAATGCAGAATCATGACATTTTTTCCTCTAAGAGTCGTGAAATGAGGAAGTTTCCTGCATTTATATCAAATTATGTTGCTGCTGTTGTATATCAGCAATAAAATATGTCCACTCAGTCATTGCTGAAATAGTCAAGAAATCCCCACGGGTAAAAATGATCAACTGTCTCTGTAATGGTGCTAAAAAGCTCAACTTAGAACGTCTCAGATCACAAGAGTTTGTTCTGAATTAGATTAAGTAAATGCAGCACACGAGTTCGCTCCACTGTGCTGGCTTCCAGTATGCTGATGGAGGAAGTTAAAATTCTGCTGCAACTCATTTACAGTAAATTTGAGTTTATTTTTTAGACCGATGTCAACTCATGACAAATGTTCATGGATGTTACAGATTTTGGCCTAAAGTGTGGCTTTTAGAGTGCTTCCATGTCAGCCCTGTGTTTCCAGTAAAAAGCTCTGCAGTTTATGAAAATAACCGGTATTGTAGTTGTTTTTATCTGCATTGTATGTTTTGTATGATTTTACTTTGGTCTTCATGCCTGTATGAAATGTTCCATTTAACAAAAAATTTAAATTTCTTATCAGAGCCGTAAACTCTTTATACTGTTGTGTTTGTTGCACTAGTTTACACTACAGCCCGACCGATACGAAATATTTGAGGCTGATGCTGATACAAATATTGGGGGCTTTAGAAAGCAAATATTTTGACTGATATATGGGTTAAGAACAGGGATTTACACAGGATGGATACTTTGCATGAACACAAAAACTTATAATGCCCAGGATCAAGACTTCGAAATGGAACAATATAGAATTAAATTAAGGAACTTTAAACTATAGTTTAAACAGACATTTAATGTGTCTGGATGTGTTTTATTTTCTATCTCCACTGGTGTGAACACATCACACCAACATTAGAGTTTACACGGGCTTCCTGTCAGTCAGAGAATAGATCTTAAAACTCTTCTAATTGTTTTTAAATCCCAGAACATTTTTGTTCTCATGCATGGTTGGTTTGAACTTACCTACTTTTAATCGATTAAATTAGTTTTTTTGTTTTTTGTTAATTTATAATAGATTTTTAAAATAATTTTTGCTGTTTCATGCTCCTTTTTACTACTTTTTAATGCTGTCTTTGCATCTGTTTGTAATGCTTTCAATGTTTTATGTAAAGCACTTTAAATTGTAGTAAATATGCTATACAAATAAACTTGCCTTGCATTGTCCAGTACATATTTAAACAGTTAAATCGTTTTTTTAATGCAAAATATGATATTTTGGTGGTGAAATATCAAGTTTGCCAAACCATGTGTCTTAAAAGTGTAAATATAACTTCTGCATTTAATGACCTCAGAGAATGTTGGTTGTAGTATCTGGAAGAGATCCACACATTTAAAGTAAACTGGCTGGTTTTAATGGGTTATTCTGGGACAGCTACTCAGAGCGCTGCATTAAGGCGCTACGAACACACGTTAATGCAGCATCTGAATTACCTGCTTTATTTTTATATTTACACTGCCGTGCTATTGGCCGTATGGGCCCTGATAAACAGGCCGGTCCTGAGTTCACACGGTCTGCCTCTGTTTCCAGCTCCCTGCAGGCCTCCTCCAGGAGAGAGATAAACGTGCCAAGTGGCATGGCATTCCTGTGATGCTCCAGAAGCTCTACGAGAGCAGCCACCCCAACAGCGACCTCTCGCACGCTCACAGCTTTCTCAAGGTAGACCGCTACAATTTTCACCGCTTCCTGCCTCCGTTTTCCCTCTGGATGATTGATTTATCCGTGTAATGCTCTGCCAGGTATTATCCTCCCAGCTCTCCATGGAGGCCATGTCCTTTGTCACAGAGGACAGGAAGACCGCTCAGGAATCCACCTTCCCCAACACCTACACCTTCGACCTTTTTGGTGGAGTTGATGTGAGTATGACGGCCGTATTGGAGGGTGCAAATAAAACACGATGATGGCTAACATCCATGTTTTCTGTTTGTGTGAAGCTGCTTGTGGAGATCCTGATGAGACCCACTTTAACTATGCAGAAGAAAAAACCTAAAAGTACGTGGAGAAACGATATTGCTGCCTTTTGGAAGGTGAAAGCTGAAATAATGTGATTTTCATGCCTCTCTGAGTGACTCGTGTGTCTGTTGCACAGTGAATGATGACCTGGTGAAAGACTGCCTTAGTGTTCTCTACAACTGCTGCATATGTGTAAGTATCAGTGCTGGGACGATGCGCTTTCCTCCCAATTCAATTCACTTACAAATCTTTGGGTGCCGATTCGATTTAAATTGCGATTCTTGTGATTTTTTGATATTGCTGATTTTTGTGGAGAAAAACTAAATTTTGCAAAACATTTTTGTTTTTGTTTTTTTCTGATATTTTAATCTTTCTAAGAAAAATGCTTTCTACGTGGTATGTTATGTGGGCAAAGATGGAAGTCACACATCTTTGTAAGTGTAAAAATGAATGACTCATTGATTGCGTATATATGTAAGAGTGCATATGCACAATCAATGAGTCATATTGAAACCATTTTTCTTAGAAAGATTAAAATAATATCAGGTATAGCTCCTTTAATTTCAGTTGGGAAAAAGCAACACAGCAGCCAGACCGACAATCTGCTGCTATAATGTCCAACAAGACAAGTAAAAAAGATAAATAAAATGATAATAATAAATTGCATTTGAAAATTATTTTAAAAAATGTTTGCATTTATTAGAAAAAAGTTGTTTTTTTACAAAAAAATTGATTTTAAAATTGTGAAATAAAGAATCCTGATGTGATATTACCCTAGTAAGTATCCCGTCACATTTCCGGTCAGAGGCGCATCATCAGCGCTCGTTTCATCTCGACTCTTTTCCTTGCAGACCGTTTCTGCTATTCTTCTGTGGGTGGAAATGTTCAGGATTTCACAAACGGCCTTTTCTCTGTTCTCAGACGGAGGGGGTAACGAAGAGCCTGGCGGCCAGGGACGACTTTGTTCTGTTTCTCTTCACCCTGATGACCAACAAGAAAACTTTCCTGCAGACGGCAACCCTCATCGAAGACATTCTCGGAGTCAAAAAGGTCAGATCGCTACTTTAGATTTCTTCCTTGGAGTGTAATTGTGAACTTTTGTCTACGGGTGGATTCCCACAAGGCTTTTTGATCCGAATTATCGTCTGTTGGATTGTGAACGCACTCAGTAATTCTGATTTGGAACAAGTAAGAAGTTGAACAAGTAAAATGTAAGAATGTCTGGCAACTAGTGTGCTATGCTGGTGGGAATTAACACTAAAATCCCAGCTACTGACGACTAAAATTAATCTTTTCGATTTTAAATCTGTTGCATTCATTATTAATCACAAAGGTAACCTTCTATCCTTTTGTTCTTTTAGTCATTATATTGAGTTTATAGTGCAGAAAATACAAAAGGTGCCTCTTAAATACGGGATCTAACTTGGTTTTATTTTAGCTTTTTTACATTTTAAAGGATCATTCCACTGTTTATTTCATCCAGGATGTTTTTAACTTTTATATTTTGAAATGTACACACTACTTAGAAAAAATTTGGGATATTCAGCTTTTGGGTGAAATTTCCAGAAAATTGTATTGAAAGTTAAGCTGACAACACCTGGGAATTCCACAAAATAAGAAATGTCAACATCTCACTAACTTGTTGCGTGTTCGGTGTCATCAAGTTCAAGTTGTCATTGAATCAGAACATTTAGTCAAGGATTCATGGTTCACACACCTTTTGTTGTGTGTGTGTGTTTTTTCCCTCCATGGTTAGAACAGCGTGTTTATAATAGGAGTACTTACATGTTGAACATGTGTGCTTTTAAAAGCATAAAGACGGTGGAATTAAGGGTTAAAGGGAATTTTAGGTTCATTCTGAAAGAGAAAGAAGTCAAATATCTTCAAATTTCTGTGAATAGTGTATATAATATATTTTTTATATTTTCCAGCAGGTGGGCAATATAAAAATTAAATTGCGATATTTTTCTTAAACATTTCGACAACACGATCTCAAACAATATCGATGTCGACATGCACCTAAACTTTTCTACGTGTTTTTTTCCCCCAGCTTTTTTTATTCAGTATTTAGAAACAGTAAAGATGTACAGTTTTAATAGTATACTATATATATTGTTTTTATTTCATATTTTGAAAATTATCAGTGTTGTACTGCAATGTATTTTGGTATATAAGGCTGCCCGTCACCACTTCTGCAGCCACGAAAGAATGGGCAAAGCAAAAACACGCCCGGGAATCTGGAGCGTACTGGGCTTGATGCGTTCATGGTACTGGAGCAGTACCTGGACCTCGGCTTCAAAAGTACACAAGTACGCACAAGTACACGTTGAGAGTGTTTTTAAGTTTGCCTTCAGGGTCTTATTATCCCGGAGATGGTTCAGATTCCAGAGGGTTGCATCAGCGCCATGACTCGTGTTTAAAGAAACTTGGTTCTGTAAGCTGGAAAAAAGCTCAGAGTTCGGACTGACTGAAGGTTTCTGTGTCTTTTAAACTCTTTTCTTGTGAAGTATCATACCCCAGATGTTTGGAAACTACTTTCTCTAGCTTGTCCTTGTTGGTAATTTATGATTTGCAGCTAATTTTCATACTTTTAACAAAATTACTGTGTCATAAAAACTAGAGGTCGACCGATAATGGATTTTTGAAGGCCGATATAATACCGATTAATTTGCCTTTGTCAGTAAAAGCTCACACAAAAAAAAATCCAAAAATTAAAAAAAATGTTGTTTAATGTGTGATTGATATACAGTAGTATTCATATTATATATTGTTTTTTTTTTACATTTATTCAATATCTGTTAAAATCTACATGAATGATTTGATTTGTACTTTAATATGGGGAAATTAAGTGATACTTCACATTTTTTTGAGTGGTAGACAGTGTAACAAAACGAATCATAAAATAACTGGTTTAGACAAGATGTATACTGAAAGGATTTGAACTGGGATTTTTTTTTTTTTTTTTCTATAGTTGGGCTGTAATCACTAAACAGCAGGCATGGTATGTCACAGCAGCTACAGTAAAACATTTTTTAAATGTTTAATATTGTTAAATAATCCAGGTTAGATCCTCCACGTTTTAAACTGAAAATCTTTGATGGTGCGTTTCATGCCAGGGGTAAAAGTCCTGAAGCCACTAAAATGTTCAGTTTGAGCCGCTTACTGGTTCACTGTTGTCAGCTACAATAATGTTGTGAGAACATATCGGCGCTGTCCGATTTCAAAAAAACAAAACAAAAGAAAAGACATGCATCTCAAATAGGGGTGTAATGATTAATCGATATATCGATTTTATATTCCTATGATTCAACAGATCGATATGTGCTCGGCAAGATCGTAGTAAAATTGATATTTACCCATCTATTATCGTTATAAAAGGTATTGAATCGATTTGAATCGATATTGCTTTTTTTTTTTTTTGCATTTTGTTGAGAAAACACTGGAAGTAGCAGGTTATTAAAATATTGTTTATTCAACTTGGAGAGGTAAACTTAATAAAAACAAAAAAAGTTGTGATTGGTTTTGCTATTAATTATTATTTCTTGTTTTGTTTATACCCATATTTTTAATTTATACTTTATTCCTTACAAGAAACTAAGATTCTTCATACTGAGAAATTTCCCTGCTCTGTCCAGCATCCAGGTATTTCTGAGAGTCACACTGGTTGGATTTTTGTTGATAGATATACTGAATCGATTTCAAGTCACTGAATCGTTTCGGATCGAATCGTTCTAAATGAACTAGAACCGTTCATGAATCGTATCGTAACCACAAACCAGATTAATCGAATCGTTGTTAAAATGAATCGTTACACCCTTACTCTCCGGTGATACGGTTTCAGCCTCAGTGAAGCAGGATCTCTGTTTGCTCTGTGCAGGAGATGATCCAGTTAGAAGGCATCCCCAACCTGTCCGGCCTGGTCCAAAGCTTCGACCAGCAGCAGCTGGCCAACTTCTGTCGCATCCTGTCCGTCACCATCTCCGAGCCGGACGTGGGAAACGACGACAAGCACACGCTGCTGGCTAAGAACGCCCAGCAGAAGCGCAATGCCATCCCGTCCCGGGCCGAAGTCAACCAGGGTAGGTCGTCTTTCACCGCGCCGTGCCACGTGGAGCGTCCGGCTCCGTAACCGAACCGGCTTCTCCTCCTGCAGTCACCCTTCTGAACATCCCCGGCTTCATCGAGCGGCTGTGTAAGCTGGCGACCAGGAAGGTGTCGGAAGCCACGGGAGCGAACTTCCTGCAGGAGCTGGAGGACTGGTACACGTGGCTGGACAACGCCCTGGTGCTGGACGCCCTCATGCAGATGGCGACTGAGGAGGCGGAGCAGAGCAGCACAGGTGAGTTACGCCCACCTATCAGGCAGCTTCCCGCTATTTTTCTCATTCGCTTTGTTTTCTGACCTCAGAGTCGTCCGATGAGAGCTCTCTGGCCACCAGCCCCCTGAGACACCGGCTACCTCAGAGCATGAAGATCGTCCATGAGATCATGTACAAAGTGGAGGTGCTCTACGTGCTCTGCGTCCTCCTCATGGGACGGCAGAGGAACCAGGTACTTCACTTGTTTGCGGACGAGTTGAACATAAGATGTGGCTCTGATAATAAAAAGGATTCAAATGATTTATTAATAATAATAAATAATACATTTTATTTGTATCGCACTTTTTATTGCTTGGGAATCTCAAAGTGCTACAGAGAGTCGTGGTAAAACAACAAATAAAATAGAGAAAATAAAAGCTAAAATTCAACAAATAATCAAGTTTTGCTAAAAAAAAAAATTCCGAAGCATCAAAAAGAAATATTTAAAGAGTAAAAAAATAAAGAGATATAAGATCAGATATTAAAATTCTGAGACTTTAATGAAAAAGGCAGAAAAAAAAAATTCTTTTAAAAATGGGGTCAATAAAATGCTTGTTAGCAGAAAGCCTTTTTAAAAAAGGTTTTCAAGTTTTATTTAAAATCCTTTAAGGACTGTGGGCCTCTGAAATGACCGGGCATATTTAATGATAAAATATTTTTCTGTCTCCCAATTTGACCGTTTGATTTCTAAAGCGCTTTGCCAACACGTTGGTCAGCTCATGTTGTTTTTAGAGAGACGGCAGGAGCGGGAACACGGAGGGAAATACTAATAAAATATCAGTTACAAAACAAGAGGCTTAAAAACAAGCTAAAGGATCTTTAATGGATTAAGATTAAACGGAAACCAGTGAAGGGAGTTTCTATCCCACACCAATCAAGGCAATGCTTCATCATTCCAGCTCTTGTCTCATTTAGAGGTACTGCCACCTGCTGGCCATCAGATGTACTGCAGTACATGCATCTATCCCCCCAGTCTGTGAACATAATATCAGAATGTAAACTAAGTATGAATGTGTTCTGTGCTGAAAGCGGTAAATTAAGTACCTTTGATTAGGGATGTGCATAATTGATCAATGATCGATTAATCAATCGTTAAGATTTTAATCAGTTACATTATCTTTTAATCGAATTAATCTTCACACTGGTGCTGAAGTTGTATGTAAGCGCATATTTCCCAGTGTAACCACCGAATGAATCCCATTTAACTAGTAGTAAGTAAGTAAGTAAACTTTATTTGTATAGCACTTTTCGCAGACAGGGGTCACAAAGTGCTTCACATGACCACATATAAAACAGTAAAAATGCAGAAAAAAGACATATAAGAAATTAATAGTAAGAAAT
This sequence comes from Craterocephalus eyresii, assembly GCA_037177035.1. Classification (NCBI taxonomy): domain Eukaryota; kingdom Metazoa; phylum Chordata; class Actinopteri; order Atheriniformes; family Atherinidae; genus Craterocephalus; species Craterocephalus eyresii. The sequence continues at coordinate 30,939,823 of JBBBVT010000003.1, forward strand.
AAGTAACTTTAAAAAGCCTGCATAAACAAAAAAGTTTTTAAAAGTGTCCACAGAGTCCAAAGAGCGCAAGAACTGGGGTAGTTCATTCCAGAGACGTGGTGCCACCGCTGTGACGGACCAGTCTCCACGAGTTTTATACTTAGTCCGAGAAAGCATTAATAGGTTCTGACCTGAGGACCTCAGACTACGTGCCGAAGCATAGGGCTTGATCAGTCCAGTGATGTAGTGTGGGGCATGACTATAGGGCTCTGAAGGTAAGCACCAAGATTTTAAAACTTATCCTGGAGGCACCAGGAAGAG
>JBBBVT010000003.1:31002874-31020128 GCA_037177035.1 Craterocephalus eyresii
AATTTTCCTGATGGTGAACCTGAGTTATCTGGAGATGAACGAGTCTCTTTCTGTAGAAGCATTTTAAGGACAACAGGATTGGTTTCAGTTCAGTCTCACGATCTACTTTCTTAGATTCCCAACTGATTTCCCAACATGTTGCTCAGTTTACCCGATGTCACCTGATCCAGCAGCATCTAGAAACGGGTCAGAGCCTCATCAGTGTGTGGAATTAGGTCTGTCCTTAGGTTTGATAGAACTACAAAGGACATTAGTTTTATATGCATTTTTTCTGGAGCATTGGGATTTAAAAGCATTATATTAGAATTATTAACTAAAATATATATTTGAACATATTTTTTAAAAATAAACTAGCTAAAAGTGCACATTTAAAAAAAAATTGTGAGCAAATGTCTCGTGAGCAGTTGTCATGGAAATGTGTAACGCACTTGGAAGAGTCTCTGTCTGCAGAGGGGGGGTCATGCTGGTCCATGACATGCAGAGGAATCAGACCAGGGTGATAAACTTTCAGGGATCTGCACCAACAGCTATTCGAGAGGAGATGCTCCAAAATGCTTCAGCGGTTAAGGTAACGGCGTGTGAGCGAACGTTTACGCATGCACGCTGTGAAATGTTCATGTTCGGTCTGCGCTCAGGCAGGAGTGCTTGTGGGAGTACCGGGTCTGCTGCTGGGGTTGCACCACGCTCACAGTCTGTATGGAAGGTATGAAGATGGTTTTATTCTGTTTTCCTGCGTGTAATCCTGCTGTTACACGTCGCTATGTGGATTCTCTGCAGTCTGGCCTGGGAGGATGTGCTCAGCAGAGCTGCAGGCGTGGCCAGGCGAGGATTCAACATGTCACAGAGTCTCGGTGGGTTAAGTTACCCCTCTTTTAGATCTTCAGATGATTTAGACGAATAAACTGTAAATAGAGGAAGCTTGAAACCAGGTGACCCGGAACTTTCTGATGAGCTGAAAAAAAGCTCAGTATCTTGGTTCTGTCACCAGTCTACCATCTGACTACCGCAAAACCCCGAAATGGCAGATGACCTGATGACCAAACCATACAGGGATTGGTCAGTTCATGGGAAAACACATTATAGCAGGTGCTTGGATAGAAATAGGACCATTAAAATAAAATAAAAATCCAAAATAAAAACCTGCTCAGAGTGACTTAAAGGACCTGTGATCAGTCTGGGCGATTCTCCCCTCGATCGGATACCAAATAAATGCAGGACATGTACCGATAACGATACTTTTTTTGCAATCATTTAAAGATTTTGCCTTTTTTTAAATTTTATTATAATAAAACACAGTAAACAGTTTTGTCAACATTTTTAAAATAAGTGTCAGAAATTTTAAATGGAAGCTTTTTGGTTTTTCAACCATATAAAAAAACATCTGTGTAAAAAATATAACTTTTATTCCCTTTTATCACACTCAGCTGTTTGAGAAAAATAAATCAGCTGTAGCTCAACCAAAGTAAAACTCATCCAGTCTTTGGCTCTCATTCACATTCTTTGGCTTTTTACCCCCAAAGGCCCCCTGAAGAAAAATACCGACCTATCAATCGACTGCGAGATTTGACTCGTTTCAATTTAACCGTTTCCACAGTGGCCCCAGGAGGTTCTCCAGGATTAATCGGTTCATTTAGCATGTTGGAAGTTAGGTCATGTTAGGTCTCTTTTTCATCATGTAAGGCGTTGAAAGACAAACGTTGAATTGGTATAAAGCCTCTTACAGAACAGCATCAGGGCAGACTTTTTCTCTGAAAACTAAAAACCAATCTTTAGGAATTTTTTTTCCTTTTGTAGAAAAAGTCACAGGATGAAGAGAGAAAAAAAATTTTCTTCTGAATTCTTAGATTAAAGTCAGAATTCAGTTTTGTTCTCATAACTTTATATTTTTCTGCAGTGACCCTAAAACTCTTACATACCCTTTTGATAATAAGATATTATTCTTTATTTTTAAATTAGCCTGACAAGATGTGTGCAAAAGAAAATGGTGGGTAAACTGAGCAGAAAAGGAGAGAAGAGGAAAGCAAAGAGGAAGGAAAATATGGGACGATAAAGAGCAAAAGCATCAACTGTTCAATCTAAACAGGAAAAACTTGTAGAAAAACAAAGCAGACATTCAATTTCTTTGGATATCACAGTGTCGAGCCAGATGTTTATTTGACAAATTTATCTTGTATATAATATAAAATTTGCATTAGTTTTCCTTTTTTAAGTTAGAAGAGACAGTAAATAGCAACCAGGCATTGTTTGGGAATGCTGGGGTGGGGTCAGATAGGGGTAGCAAACTTTTTCCTTTTTTTGTGTTTGTGTATGAAAGTAATTATATTTGTGTCTTTATATATTGTGTGGAGGTTTTTTTAATTCTCTTTCATACATATATTGTTGTGAAGCACTTTGAGTTGCCCTGGCCTGAAAGGTGCTTTATAAATAAATAAAATCAGGAGCACCACAAAAAGATTCTTGCATAGTTTGAAAACCAAGCATAAAAAATGGATTTAATCTGAATTTCTGTTTTCCTTGATGGAATTTATTGCTCTTATTTACATACGTCTGCTGTGTTTATCCATTATGGCTTTTAAAAAATAGTTTTAGTGTTTGGTTATGATCAGAAAAGTTGGTATGGTATAAATGTAGCAGTACTGAATTTGTTTACAGCTGAGGCGATATCCAGGGTAAAAGACAAGCAGCTACTGGGACGCCTCAGGGACCTGTTTAACCTGACCGACCAGGATCCGGGTCCGGGTTCGTATGTGCGAATGCCTGCGCTGGCCCGAGTCCTGGAGGCTGGCCTTCTACATTTCTATCATGGGAATTTGTCTCAGGAGATGGAGGACGAGGTAATTCAGATTAATTCCACCATCTGGCGCAATGAGAGGAAATATAGTTCTTCCTCTTTAAAAAAAGGTGCGAGCAAACGGGGGGGTCCTCAGCCGGGGGGACATGGGGAACTACAACGTGGAAGTCCAAAAACCTATCGAAGGCCGTTACAATGGTAAATATTAGTTTACCGTGCACAGTGCACTGCAGAATGAATAATGATTTCTTGCTTTTTGTTTTCAGAGGTTATAGTTCAGGTTCCTCCTCCACCCTCTGCTGGTGCAGCGCTGATCGCAGCTCTCAACCTGATGGAGAGCCGCTATGTCAGAAAAAGCAGCGTCACAGAAAATCAAACAAACAGCTGGATGGATGAAGTACCAAGTTTCACTGCGTTAATTCAGAGAAATGTGGAAAAAAAGAGGATTTCTCTAATTTTTCTCTTTTTAAAGGCTCTGACAGCAGCTTTAGGGATGGCCAGAGGACTGGGCGACCCAAACTTCAGCCCGCTGGTGGCTGAGTTCCTGTCCGTCTTACTCCGGTAAATACCCGGAGGAATCGTCTGTCTGCAGCAAGCAATTAATTTAATCATCCATCTGTACATCCGTGGCTTTATTCCATTCAATACTGAGCTACAGACGAGTTCCCGGTTTGTCCAAGGCCTCAGTCAGAGAGAAAAGCACATTAGCTGCTCATGGAGCTCCACACAGAGCATTGTCAGCTTCTAAAGATTTACAATATATAAGTATTAGCATTATCATTAACATTTCACTATCAGCATTAGCATATAAGCATGTCATTAACATTTTAGCATCTACATTATTAATAGCATTATCCGTACATTAGGATTTTTAGCAATATTTGCATTACATTATCAGCAAGCATTACCATGACTAGGATTACCATTATGAGCATTAGCATTTCGTTATAAGCATTTGTATCATTATTAAAATTAGCGTTACTATTAGCATTATTAGCAGTGTTCGCAGTACATTATTATTATTATTGTTATTATTAGCTGAATTACCATTATTAGAATTATTATGACTATTGGCAGTATTATGATTTGTACTTTAATTAGCAATATTGTTAATAGCGTAATTATTCTTATTGCGATAATATTAATTACAGATTCTGTTTCTCTTTAGTCCTCCCTTTTCACTCTTTTTTTTTTTCTTTTTTAACCCTATCACACACACTGCCCTGTGAATATCACTATTTGCAGTAAGAAAGGCTTGCTGACATGTTCTTGGCGACAGCAAATCTTTGATTTGACAGTAAATGTTTAATCATGCAACATGAACGTAAACACTGATGTTTGCATCAGTTTTTATTTTAATTCTCACTTTCTTCTCTGTTTGCAGCAAGAATCGGACTGAAGCGCCTCACCAGAGGAGGAATTACTCTGAAACATCTTCATCCGACTCGCCGTCCTTCCCCTCGGAGCTGCTGACTGGACAAGTTGTGGTCATGGGACCAGATAAGCTGATGGTGTCTGTTGCGAGGTGGTGTTTGTGCCTGCAGGCTGATATGGATCGTGTCAGCAGGATATGTCTGGTATGTGCCGGGGCAGCGTGACATTCTCCTCTTATCTGTTGTTGCTGTGATGATGCAGTTCCTTGAGCGGCCCGTTCGGGAGCAGGATCGTAACTCAGTCGGGCATCATTCTCAACAGCCTCGTTCTCGACTTCGTCTGGCCAAACAAAACCAAAGTGCCGCCTGAAACCACCCAGGTGTGACAGAAATCCCAGCTCTCAGCCAAAGAGGCTAGTTGGAAGCCGGTAAAATAATCCCTTTGTGCCGCAGACGAACGGAGCGGAGCCCGGCAAGAGGCCCCTGACGTTTCTCATGCCCTCAGTGATGCTGCCGGCTTGGAGCAAATGCGGCTCCTACATGGCGCTGAGCAGCTCCGGTGGACGTTTACGCCCCATCGCCCAGGTTCAGACTTATTTACAGGCTCAATGAGAAGTTTTTATTATCTAAAAAGGAAAAAAAACACTTATAATGTGTATGTAGATGCTTGCCAGTGTGCTGTTCCCACATAAAGGGAGGAACGAGAGCCTCCCTCTGACCGGACTCCGTCCCAAACTCGGGCCAAACGGACTCATTGACTGTAAGTCTGACATCATGTTTAGCAGCCGACCTTCGGCTTCAATACTTACGTGAGTAATCGTTTATCCTTCCCCATTTCTCTCCCATCATTTCCAGCGGAAAGTGTGCAGATTTAGCTCCTGGACTGAAGACCAGAAGAATAAAATTAAATCATGTTTTTATTGTCGTCTGACGCAGCTTTGTGATGAAACATGTTGAATTCTTTGAGTGTTTTGTTCTGCTGCCAGTAAAGGAATCGCTACATGTGTGGATGATAAAGAAATGAGGGCTGTTACGTAAATCTGATCCTCGGTGGAGATAGCGTCCCACATGTGGCCTGCGTCACATGCAGAGCGAGCTGTACGTGTGGACAACATGCCGCTCACAGCGCTGCTCTCCAGCAATCCTTTCTGGAAATATGTTGCTCAGACCTCAGAGTTTTTCTCTCCCAGCTAAGATTAATATCCAGCAATGACACACGCATGCCTCCCTTGTGGTTTTTAAAGTAAAAAAGTATTCCAGTGTCTTCATAGGAACATGTAGGTGGAGTTTGTCTCATCTTGCAGCTGAATCTAACAGATCTGCACTTAATGCAGAAATAATTAGTCTTACCATCTTATCCATCGCTGCAGCGAAACATCCAAAACCTGCAGGACGGCAGCCCCTCCGCTGCTCTAACTGGGTTCAGTCCAGTTCATACTGGTTTGCAGGCTCTGAAGTGGCTGTAACCTGCTGTCCTGTTGGTGCTGCAGTTAAAACCAGACAAAAGTAAAACATTCAGAGAATATAAAAACACAAACGTCAAACATAAAAAGGTTCAAATCTGTCCTTAAAATCTGCAGGAGGTTGTTCCAGAGGCTCGTCCTGTGCATGCGGACCAAGAGTCTTTGCACAGAGGAGCCCAAGGGTCTGTGCAGAGCAGTGGTTCCCAAACTGTGGGTCGGGTCCCCCATGTGGGCCGTGAGATGCTCATTGCATAACTTTGCTATTTCCTGAACTTATAGCAGCTCTTTTGTTTCCTGTCTTTCATTACTGGATGTAGGGATTAATGCAAGTGTGCCCGGCCTCCGTAGCCATGCCAATCAGTTCGTCCAGTAATGAAAGACTGGAAACGAGGAGCTGCGTTACGTTCAGGAAGTAGCAGAGCTGTGCATAAAGCCCGTTGTGAAAAATAGAAAACCTATAAATTTGGGATTTTCTCATAGATGTCAAAATTAAACCACGAGGAAATAAATCTAAATTTAAACACTTAATTCTTTAACATGTTAAAGCATAAATCCACATTTCTCTTCCTTATTTATAAAGACTGTTTTCAAGTCTGATATTTAGAGGACCTGCAGGACCCGTCTGATATATTAACTGTCATCACAGAAGGGAGGGTCACCAACACTAATATATATGTCATTTTGGGGGCTGTGGCTCAAAACGTTTGGGAACCAGAGTTCTCCTTTTCACGGCTTTGGCAGCAGCAGCTTCTTGTTCCAGTATGATCTGGGACGTCTTCTTCCAGTTATGCCACTTCATGTCCTCCTGCCTGAGGGCAGCAATCTAAAACCTACAAGATCTTTTTTTTTTTTCCCAACCATTCTGCTGATTTTCTTTGTTTCTTCCAAGCGTCAGATCATCCTCTCTCCATCATGCTTCACAGCTGGGTCCAGGTTTCCCGTGTCATGACTATACGCCCAAATTGTCACCTCAACACACTTGAGACATAATTAATCCACATTAGTCCAGTTTATTATAACTGTGTTCAAAATGAGTTATTTTCTGTAAACCAAAGCAGCATCATATCATTTGTGTGCTATAGCGGCGGATGTCAAACCGGGAGTCGCCCTATGTTCTCATGGGTGTTGTGGCTGAAACGTTTGAGAACGAGGCATCTTTCTGAGGCCGGAGATGTGGGAAAGATGGCTGGGAGGTAAAAAGGTCTGCGGACACCAGCTTCATGCGAAATAAAAAGCAGAATGTGCAGGATGTGTGAGGACTTAGCAGCCGATGTTGAAATCTTCATCAGCTCTCGTTGCGGTTTTCAGACACATAAAAATCCAGAGTGAGGACTCTGTAGTGTCCTATGTGTTTATATGGGTCGGTACTCGTAAAGCTGACAAATCCAGGTTCATGGGATGTTTCTAGAACAGGCCAGTACAACCAGTTAACACATTTAAATGGGTTTTTACTACCTGTGATGCTGATGACTGTAGCATCTGGACACAGATTCTGCAGCATCAAAACAAGCTCCTAAGCTCTGAAACAAACACTTTTTCATGACTGCAGCTTGAATTTTTGTTTGTTGGTTTATTATGAATGGCTGCATCACCAAGTTAAAGCTAAACTTTTGTATTTTTCAATGACTTGTAATCTCGTTCTAACTGGGAAACCTCCCACATTCGAGTCTCTGTGTGATGTTGCTTCAGCTTGTTAAGACGTTAACGTACCCAACTATGAGGATCCTGATAAATCTGCAGCTCGTAAAAGTTTGTTTTAATAAATTAATATTCTGGTGTTGTAGTAAACAAGTCTTTCGTTTAACCTGATGTTATTGTTGAACGTTTTCATCCTGTTTACATCAGATTATTTTCAGTCATGTGTGCATGAAGATGTCAGGTCTGATAGGGTCCCTCAAACTTAGTTCTGTTTTATTCACTAATCTCTGTTTTCACCCTAAATTCACTGACTGGATAAATAGTCAATAGATGCCAGATTTCTCTCAAATATTTAATAAATATATTGTTTCCCCTGTATTTGCATTAACTAGAGCAGCGTTTGCAACCTGCTGTCTTTAAGGACTCCCATTATGCAATTACTAAAAAGTAATTTTTATTCTTATTTTATTCATTTGCTTTTTTTCTGACTGAGTCCACGAAGCCAAACTTACATTATCAACTTATTACTGTCATTATTATTATTATCATCATCATAATTATTGGCATTATTTTATTAGTAGTAGTAGCAGTAGTACTATCATCAATAATAGTAATAATAATGTATGCATTAACATTAGTAGGCTAGAGCATTGTTCCTGTTTATTAAAATCTTGACTGTTATTGATCCAAATATCCCTCTGATTATATGAAACATGAGGTAGTTATTGGCATTTTGATGGGATTAAACAAACACTTTCAATTCAGTATCTTGTCATGAATGTAGGACGTGGATGGAATAACTGGTGGGGGAAAGAAACTGTCATGTGTTTGATTACGAGCTTTTAGTTTTTTAAAATCAGAACAGCAACAAACATCTAATGTTTATGTGCGTTTAAAAGTTTAGAGAAAGTCAAACTAAGTTCATCTGTAAAATTTCTGGTTAGTTTTCTCTATAAAGGCTAGATTTATTACTTTGCGTTCTAAAAACTTAAGCTTTACTGGACGTCAGGGTGAAGTAAAAATGAGCAGTGCGCATGCGCAGGATGGTTTCTCGGCTCCAGGACAGGTTGAACCACAGAGGAAGATGAGTTTTTATCAGTCTGCATTCTTATTGAGGAGCAGATAAAACTGCGGAGATACCGCTTTTCTTTTCTTTTCTGACACATCTTGACAGTTCGGGGCGGAGGCGCGCGCAGGTGGGACGTCCCCAGTCACGTGCGTCATGCCAAAAGCAGCAGGCGCGTCCTCCTCTCCGGTAAACCTGGAAGAGCTGGAGTTGCGCTTCATGCTGGAGCGATGAGCGCATCGGGTGAGTGAGTTTTCAGAAGCGTAGAAACACTAAATCAGAATGGAGTTTATTTGCTTCCGTGTAGAATAACCCGCTCCTGCCCCCTTCCCTCAGATTTTCCGCATCTATAAGCCGCACTTCGAGCGTCATTATTGGAGCAATGGAGCCTAAAACTGCCGCAAGTGAGAAGTTCTTCATCGTGAAGCGCGGAAAGTCGAAGAAAGGAGCCATCGGTCGCGTGGAGGCGGAGTCTGCGCGCGGGGAGCTGATCGGGCTGCTGTACAGCGGGGGCAGCAACGCGGGGAGCCCCAAGAAGGGCGCCGTGCTGCGGAAGGAGGACACGCACCCGCTCACGCACCACCAGGCGCAGCTGCTGCTCTACGTGTCCAACGGCAGCAAGCGGCTGGAGCTGCTGTGCAGCCCGCAGCTCTTCCTGGCCATCTGCGCGCTGTCCCAGGACGACCTGGTGGTGGTCCGGCACCGGAAGGGCTACCTGCCCGGGATGGTGAAGAACCTCATGCAGATTGGGAAGAAGGACAGCAAGGAAGACCTGCACATGCTTGCCTTTGAGGTGGAGTTTCTGGTGGGTTGCGCTTATTTTTCCCTGTTTTGTGTTGTAGGAGCATGAAAATACTTGGAAACGCCACCTAAGAAGTAAGGAGGACCTGATCTGGTGATCTTAAAGTCATGAAGCTGACGTGTGATGAGCAAATGTTTGCTCTGTAGGTCTGAGCGGAGGAGTTTCTGTGTTTCACTGTTTGTTTTTGCCTCCTCCTCACAGGACGGAGATCATAACTTATCACCCCAAAAACCGGCCCCTCTCCCGCTTTTCAGCGCTGCAGACATCATCCAGGTGGTCCCGGCCAGCTCGGCCCCGATCAGGCAGCCCTGGACAGATGGCAGGAGTGGGAGTGAGTCATCCGCTCCATGCCAAATAAAGAGCATTTTAGCTTTAAAAGGACAAACCCAAAGTCTTAATTTCACTCTGCACAGCACATAAACTCTGAGTCTGACTAAACACACCTGCGTGAGGATGCAGGAAAAAGTGGTCCAAGTGGAAAACAGGAAAAACTGGTCCAGCTATACCCTGGAATGTAACAGTATGCATCACATGCTCTGACATTTTTGTACACGGAGCACCTGAATGTGTCTGCACAGCTGCTGCTGTGAAGCTGAGTCAGCTGGACGGCAATCTGATGAGTAAAAAAAAAAAGTCATGAGACTCCTAACCCTCCCTCCCCTCCACGCTCTGTCTGCAGGTCTGCACAGAAAAGCTGTGACGCGCGTTAACTCCGTGCCGAGCATCGGCTCTCGTGCCCGGCACGCCCCGGAGGCCCCTGCGGAGCCCGCCGCCGCTCTGGAGGTGGGCTCCATGGTGGAGGTGGCCTCCAACACCGGGGTGATCGTGTACGGAGTCATCCGGTGGCTGGGCACCCCGGCCGGGAAGACGGGTGACTGGGCCGGGATCGAGCTGGTGAGTGAATCAAACGCTCCTCTGGTGCGTTTCTGGTGTAGCAGCCGTGCTTATTTTGGCTCTGATCGTTTCAGGACTACGAGCTGAAGGGCTGCTCCGACGGGGTCCACAAAGGCCAGAGGTACTTCACCTGCAGCAGGAGCAGAGCTTTGTTTGTCCCCGTCACAAAGTGCAGCCCAGATGGCCGGTTCCTCTGCTCCCCCACGAAGAGAGACACGCTCACGCCCAGCAGGAGCCCCCCAGGTTAGACCATCCTCCCGGTTCACACGCCGCTCACACCGCTGCACCTTTACCTGAGTTTATTACACCTGAAGCTGACGGGGTCGCTCTGTGAATAATAAAATGCTTCTTGTTGTTCAACAGAGCAGTGGTTACCAAACTATGGGTCGCGAGATGATTCCAGGGGGTCCTCAGATAATTTCTGAAAGACCTAAAACCAACATTTAGCAAAAAAAACTTTTGTCACGGCTGTCAAAATGAAACCGTTAATGCACTCTGTAAATCCACAAGATTCTCTTATTTATGAAGGCTGATAGTTTTTATTAAGAGTTTTTATTAAAAGCCTTTTTATTAAGAGAATCCTGCAGGAGGAGGGTACTAGTCTGTTATCTTGGGGATTGTGGCTCAAAGGTTTTTGGAAGCAGTGCTTTAGAGCAGCATCTCTCAAACTGGAGGTCTTAAGATTATTTAAAAATATTTATTAAATAAATTTGGAATTTTTTAACACCTGAACAACAACATTAGTACAGAAACAACGCAGGTTAACCTGGTGGTCGCGGCTCACAAAGTTTGAAAAGCGCTGCTTTAAGGGGCAAAAGTAAAAATTTGTATCAGTTCTGGTGGAAAATGCCACAAACTAATAGTATCTAATAACTAATCGTTTCGACAGGAAGAGTTTTGGGAGAGTGGGAGCAGAATTTTGAGCAAATTCATGACAAACGTGACTCAACACTGATGATTATGAGCAGAAGTGCACGTATCTGGTCCTCCAGAGCAACTTTTAGTTGTTTCCTTGTCCAACACCTGAATCATAAATGTCTGCAGCCTGCAGAGCTGAATGCTGCACATGAGCTCATTCAGACATTTCATTCAGGTGTGTTGGAGAAGCAAACATCTAAAAGTTGCTCTGGAGGACCAGATACGTGCACTTGAGCTCATTTTCTCCCCTGCAAGGGGTCCCCAGCCCCTGAAAGCTTTCAGGGTCCCGGAGCTTCGCTACCCTGTGGGTTTTTGTTGTTTCCTGCAGTCAGGAAGCATGGAAACCCTGCAGGTAGCGTCATTCTGGTTCAGGATGTTTTGCAAACATCATCATCAGGGCGCCAGTATCACGCAGCCTTCACACGCCGTGAGTCATGTGACTCACCCAGCTCACATTGTCCCCCGCAGGATCGGGGACAGGAGGTGATGTCACGCTGTAAAACCTGGATTTGACTTTAATTTCTTTGGGGTTTTTTTCCTCTTTTCAGTTCCTTCGTACGAAGAGTCGGGCGAGGACGCGCCGCCCGTCCCCGAGTCGGAGGCGCTGGCGTTGCTGGTGGGGAGGATGAAGGGAATTCAGGGTCACATTAATTCTTGTTACCTGGATGCAACACTCTTCAGGTAAAAGCAGCCCTCTGAGCTCCTGTAAAGTCTTTATTTTATCATCTATTTATTTATTTGTTTATGTTCATTTTCATTTCATGTTCACTTTGATTTGACATTATTTTCCTTAAACAAAAAGGAACTGATTGAAGATAAAACATCTACCTTATATATTTGGAGATGCATTAAATTATCTCGCAGCTGTGTATATTTTCCCAGGATTATGTACTTAAATGTTTTCTTGAACGGGAATACACTTTTATAGCATTTTAACTCATCATTTAGAGCAGAGGTGTCGAACTGGTTTAGTTCAGGAGTTTGATCTGAAGTGGGCCAGACCAGTAAACGAACAACATAATCATCTCGAAATAATGAAAATGTCACATTTTTCCCTTTTTTTTTGTGAAAGGAAGTACAATTCACCAGTTTAATGGGTTAAACTTTTGGAAAACACTATGAACAACTTGACTTTTCTTTTAAAAAAAAAAAAAATTTCCATGATATTTTGCCTCACTTACACATTACAATTTAATTCATTTACATATTTTTTTGGTGTTTAATATATTTTGTATAGATTAATAAAACAATAAAATGAGTACATTTTTTAAAATATATTAGTATACATAAATTTAATTGTCATTTTTAAATTAAATTTTTTTTATTTATACAATTTACTTGATATAAAATCTATTTTATATTACTTTATATTGAGTTTTCTTTTATATTTATTTATTTACATATTCACTTCATTTTATATATTTGCTTAATCACACAAGTATTACTGCTAACAGATCACAATGGATCTAAAAAGATCCCAATCATTTCATTACAGGCATCTGCAGCTTAAAAAATCCAGTATTTTACATTTTGATTCGAGAAACTTGGACTAAATTCATCCCGCGGGCGGGGCTGGATGGTTTGACGGGCCACATTTGGCCCCCGGGCCGTATGTTTGACATCCCTGATTTAGAGTATTGGAGTGGTTTAGAGAGTTTATAGTTTAACTCCATAAACAGACATACACTTCTGTTTCTGTGTCGTCCCAAGAAATAAAGTCAGAAAATTATATTTCCATCTGTGACAAAGGTCCCGTGAAATTAATCAGACAAAATTCTGAACAGCATCAGGCAGAATTCTTAGACATTCCACATAACAAATTAGGGCCGGGCGATATGGCCAAAAAATAAAATCTCAGATTTTTTAAAACCGAATCCGATTTTCGATTTTAATCGATTTTCTTTAATCTTCCTGTCTTTTTCTTTAAAACAGATCACAAATATTCAGGAAGTTGACCTAAATTCAAAGTGCAGATATTTGAAGTTGTGAAAGAAACTTGTAAAACAAGCTGGCAGGCCCTGCCGCTGTAAACAATGAAAATATAACTTTCACACATACAGTTGTACAGGTGAGGGAAGGCAACGTCGGCAAAATATTTCTGGATACGAAAATCTCGATTAAAATCTCGATAAAATTAAATCCTCATTAATAGCAAATTAGATTTATCCATTAAAATCGATTTATTGCCCAGCCCTATAACAAATACACACTTCCAATCTCACATTGTCCAAATGAACCGTTGCAGATTCCCTCCAACCAACGAGGTTTTTAATCTCTTCTCAGTTTGTTCTTCTCGTCCGTGGCGGTGGAGCGAATGTGCCGGCAGCCGGCGGACACAGAGCGACCAATCAGCTGCACTCTGAGAAGCATCGTCAACCGTCTGCGCAGGTACTAGCATCACATTCAGCTTCCTGTAGCGGGAGGCCTGCCTGCACCTGCTCACCGCTGGCTCATGCTTTACGCGCAGACAGGGGTTCGTGCCTGCAGAGAGTGTGATGAATCTCCGGAAACAACTCGGCTGCGACACCTTCAGGAAAGATGAGAAAGGTACACACCCGCATATCGATGTGATGCACGGTAAGGAGGGTTCCTGCTGAGTTGTGTTTTTTCCCCTCAGACCCGGAGGAGTTCATCTCCGTACTCTTTCAGAAGGTGCTCTGCATGGAGCCGCTGCTCAGGCTCAGGTGCGTCTCTGATCCGCCGCCTCACGGATATCTTGGCCTGTTTTGCATAAGGAATCCAGTTACTGCATGTTTGTCCTTTCAGATCGGAAGGAGGGACGTCTCAAGGAGCCTACACCCTCCAGATCTTCCTGGAAAAAGAGCAGATGGGACAAATGCCCACCGTCCAGCAGCTGCTGGACACTTCCTGCCTGTCAGCTGACCTCAAGTTTGAAACGGTGGGTTGTTTTCTCTGTAACTTTTGGCCACCAGGGGGCTAAACCCTAAACTTCCCACAGGCTTCAAGGCAATTTATCCTTCTGAGCTCCCCAGAATCCCTGTTCACCCTCATACTTTGTTCAGATTTGATAGACTTTCAAGGAAAATTAGCATGAAGCTCAGCCTGCTGTGCTTTATAGCTGCGGAGCAAAGCTGTAGGTCACATGACCCATGAGAGACGGATCCGCTCATGTAAAGTTACAATGTCTGGTTTCTATGGCTGGGTATCACTCCTAATTTCCTGATTCGATTCGATTCACTAGAGCAAAAATCGATTCGATTTCAATTAATTTCGATTCAATATCGATTCATTTTCAGATATTCATGTCACATAAATATTTCTTGAATATTAGACATTTGCAGATGGCAGATTTTATGAAACGCTGAAGCAACCTTTCATCAGTGTGTGTTTTATATATATTTAATATTCATGTTTTCATTAAAAATTGTCCAGCACTGGCATGTCACACACACAACTGTAACATTTATTAGTAAAAATAACCGAATACAGTGTGAACATAAACAATTAAGTAAAAGAATGGTCAAGTAAAAACTGTTTTCTTTCTTTAAAAAAAATATATATATTTATTTATTTTTTAAATCGATTTTGGCATTTTATGAATCGATTTATTGATTTTCTTATTTTTTTATTCTTGAATCGATTTAAATCGATTAATTGATTTTTTTTAAACCCAGCCCTACTGGTTTCTAGAGAGGGCAGCTCCTTCGGAGTGCCGACACTCGTCAAACACAGACTGAACCCAGAAATCATCACCTAATGCTCCCATATAACATATTTCTTCCTTATTTCTCCCTCAGATGCCGTCTTGTTTAATCATTCAGATGCCTCGGTTTGGGAACAAGTACAAGATGTTTCCTCACATCCTTCCCTCCACGGAGCTGGACGTCACAGATCTCCTGCACAACTGTGAGATGAGCAGCTTTTATAATGTGTGAAGCGGTTTTAAGGGAGCTGAACGGTGCTGACAGGCGACCTCCTTCTCCAACAGCTCCGAGGGAATGCTTCATCTGTGGACGTCTGGCCGAGCTGGAGTGTCTGCAGTGCCTACCCGACCGCCGGCTGCAGCCAGGGAGGATCAAACAGTTCTGCACAACCTGCTGCACACAGGTCAGGACTGGGTTTTTCTTTTTAAGGATTTACTTTGAAGATGTAAACAGAATAAGGCACAAATTAAGTGTGAAACTAAAGGAGGCATAATAACACAAACTGGAAAAGGGGAGAGAAGAAGCTGTGCTTATTGAATCTCACCCTTTTCCATAATATATCATTTGTTGCACATTTCCTTACTATGTGTGAGTGATGGAAGAAAACAAAGGAGAGAACAAAACTTCTCAAAATACAAAGCAAACAGCAACAAAAATGAAAGCTAAATAGTGACAAAAATGTGGGGAAAAAAAACGAATAAAAAGGAAAAGCGAGTATGAATTCATTGTTTAACTCCCGCTGCTGTGTTTATACTTCATTATTCTTTGTGTTTGGATGTTGCTTTAATTCTTTGTGTGGATCAGGGGTGTCAAACATGCGGCCCGGGGACCAAAACCGTCCCGCCAAAGGCTCCATTCTGGCTGGCAGGAATAATTTAGTCAAAGTTATTTGAATCAAAATGTGAAATACTGGATTTCTTTAGCTCCAGATGCCTGTAATGAAATGATTGTGATTGTTTTAGATCCCTTGTGATCTGTTAGTTGTAATACTTGTGTGATTAAGAAAATACATAAAACAAAGTAAATGTGTAAGTAAATAAATATAGAAGAAAATTCAATAATATATAAAATGTAAAATAGGTTTTATCTCAGGTAAATTGTATTAATAAAAAATGCTTAAATTTAAAAATGAGACATAAATTAACTGTATGCCAATTTATATTTGTTTAAAGATTAATCTTATTGTTTTATTAATCTATACAAAACATATTAAACACAAAAAGTAATTAAATTGTAAATTGGCAGTGATGACAGCAATTGCATTTTTTATAAAGAAAATTCAGGCTGTTAAGTGTTTTCTAAAAGTTTAGACCATTAAACAGGTGAATTATACTTTTTTACACTAAAACAAAGGGAAAAATGTGGAGCTTTCATTATTTCGCGATGATTATGTTGCTCATTTACTGGTCCGGCCTATTTCAGATCAAACTGCGCCGTACGTGGCCATTGCAATAAACAAGTTATTCACCCCTGCTGTAGATTATTCCACCTGATAGAATTACTCAAACTTCTTCTTGCAGTTCTTACTTCTGTTTTTTTTTTTTATTAAAGCGATCTCCCTGACAGCAGATAATCGAGCTAACTGATCTCTGCGTGTCATTTCCCCTGCCTTATCTTCCTTGCAGGTGCACAGCCACGCCTCCCGGCGGGGTCACGCTCCCCGGGCGCTGACGCTAGCAGCAGACGTAGCAGCCGATGCTCCCGTAGCCAGGCACAGCATGCAGCTGTTCGCCGTCCTCTGCATTCAGACCAGCCACTACGTCTCCTTCGTCAAATACGGCCCCGATCCCCTCTCCTGGCTCTTCTTCGACAGCATGGCAGACCGATGCGGTGAGACACATCTCCTCTCCTTCTGCTGGTTGTGTTTAACGCGGATGTCCGTGCAAACCTGCCGACCGGGAGGCGGTTACCCGTGACTGGTTTATTTGCTGATAGAGCGGCAGATAAAGACGCTGCAGAGAGGAACTCTGACGTCTCCAAGACTGGCTTTTATCTCCTCCTGAGCTGATGTCTAACCTTGAGGCCATTCTTGTTCTTAGGTGACGACCAGAGTGGCTACAACATTCCTGAGATCCGTGCTTGTCCTGAAGTCGGTGACTTCCTGTGCCAGTCGGAGGAGGAGCAGCTCCGGGCGAACCCGCTGCAGGCGCCGGAGCTGGTGCGACGGCTGCTGTGCGACTCTTACATGTTTTTGTACCAGAACCCGGCCGCAGCCCCTTCAGATCCAAACAAGGGAGAGCCTTAGATGCAGTCTGAGGACGAGGACGCTGTGTTCCATAACAGTGGCTCTAAAAACCCCAAATCTCTGCTTCATCAGCCTTAATGCACTAATGCAACGTCAGAAACCGGATCTGTGCCGGAGGAGCGGAGCGAAACGCTGGAACGCTGTGCAGAATCCTCACGGTCGTCTTTCTGCTCGTTCTGTTGAAGGAAACTGAAGGTTTTATCTTGTTCTTGTTTATTTGCCTGTTCTTTGGTAAATCAAAGTTGAGTCAATTCAAGCACACTTGATGATGTGTGCAGGACTTTGTAATGTTAGATTTGCAATGTCAACCCCCCCCCTCTCCCCTGATGGGCTTTATGCACAACTCTGCTACTTCCTGAACTGAAGGCAGCTCCTTTGTTTCCCGTCTTTCATTACTGG
>JBBBVT010000003.1:31134940-31148039 GCA_037177035.1 Craterocephalus eyresii
AACTGTCTGGGTGAGTAAATGATCATATAGCATGCTACAACATAGGTACAGGTTGGAAAATACCGAAGTTCTCCTTTAAGGGCCGTGATTTCCAGCACGCCAGCGTCGGCAGCGATCGGCTGTGCTACGTAGGCATTTTCTTACCAGGGTGCCGCTGCTGCCCATGGTGAGCGGACTCTTCACCAGCGTGATGGTCTTGGTGACTCCTCCCACCACGGTGGTTACCACCTGGGCCTGCTGGGCCACTGTGACCGCGCCAGACTTGTGCACAGTGATGATGGGTCTGGTGGTGGTGGGCGAGGATGCAGTTGCCGTGCCGACCTGGGCAGCAGCTGTCTTCAACATCCGGGTGGCCGGGTTACTGACCTACAGGCACAAAGTCGGCTTAATAAATGGGCAGAATGCGTGGAAGACGGGAAACGAGGAGATTTGCGGGAACACGCACCATTACTGGAGAAGCCACTTTGACTGTGGTCGTGCCGGGGGAAACGGCAACCGTTTTGAGAATGGTGGCCCCGGCAGGAACATTCAGGACGGTGCCTGCAGAGGAGGGGGGGATCTTCTGTGTGGCTGCAGCTGCAGCAGCTAAAGCTGCCATGCCACTCATCTGAGGGCTACTTCCAATCGGCTGGAAATTGAAAAGGAAAATACTGGTTGACAAATGTCTGGAAAATTAAACAGTCAATCTGTTATCAATTAATCGATGAGAAAATTACTTGATTAGAATAAATCAATTGCAATTAATTGTTTTAAGCCTGTAATTCCTCGCCAGCCCACATGAGGGCGCTTGAAGCCAGAAGTACTTGATGCACATGCGAGAACACGAGAAGCTGTCCTGACCATAGACATAAATTATATTAAATTCAATTTGTGATAATATCTAATAATAATAATAAATGTCTAATAGTAATAATAATATCTTTGTTCGCATTGTTCCATGTGTGAATGTGTTGTTCTGCTGCTTAGAATAAATGTTTTATTAAGAAAAGTTATTTGCATTTTTGTACAAAGGAACCTGTTGATTCAGAGGGAAATTCAGCTTCTCAGAAAAATTGTCATTTATAATTTAATCAATCGATAAAATTAAACAACTATCGATTAATGAATTACTTGATAATTTGGATCCCTAATTCTTACCCATCATTAGAAGAAACAGCAGCATCACTGAAATGAGCTGAAACTGACTTAAGTAATAATAGAAATGTTATGAAAATCAAGCAAAAAAATAGAATTAATTTATGTTTTGTCCTTTAAGGCTGATTCACCACAATCAGCTGTTTTCTGGGGAAAAAACTAAGTCTTTTTTAACTAAATTATAATTCAGCAAATTCTTCTTTTTCCAGCTCTACTTATTTAAATTATTATGATGATTTTAACCTTTTCTTTAATGCAAATGGTCGGATCATTTAGCAGACGCATGCGCTCAGTCAGGCGGCGGTTCACATCAAATCAAACCATAAACACGGTAAAACATGGTGTGAAATGACTCCTACCGATCCCTGGGTGGTTTGAGCTGGCACTACCATCCGAACACCTGCAGGAAGGGATGTCACAGTGACGGGGGATTTCCCTGGCTGGCTGGGGCGAACTGTGACAACAGATGTGCCGGTGGAAGACTGTTGAGCTGCAACCTTTAAAACGGCTGCAAAACAAAGGAACCAAATAATTAAACCTCGAGGGTTTGTGCAGGTGCTGAGCTCTGCGGTGTCCCGGCACTTCGATCGCTGGAGTAATACCTGTCTGCGGTAGGGTCTGTGTGGAGGGAGCTGCAGCAGCTGGTGCAGGGCTCTTTGGAGAGTTAACAGGCTGCGACGGGGTTGCGCTCATGGCTGGTGATGCGGCAGCGGGCGTTGCAGGGATGTCGTACTTCTGCAGCTGCAACAAGTAGGTGTCTGCTGTGGAAACTGCACCCCAGCTCACCTCCAAGGAGTTTGTGTTGGCACGTACTAGCTGCACCCGGGCAGGAGCATGAGGCCGCTCTGAGGTGTAAAAAGTAACGTTGGTACGATTATTTGAAAACTCACAGTGCATCACAAGACAAGATATAAACAACACATCAACCGACTACAATTAATATTTATTATTATTAATAGAATGGGAGTCAGAAAGCATAATTTTCTTGAAATATTGTGATATTTTGCAAGACAATATGTCAATATTCAATATATCTTTTTTATTTTTTTGTTCCCCCCCCCTAATTTTTTTTAAAAATAAAAATAATAGCAAATTACATATTGCAAATTTATGCAAACATTACATAATGGTGGTATCAGTCTTCGAACCCAGGATATCAATTTTCATTAACTTTATTCTTTTCAAAAAGTACTGAAAAAAATAAAATAAAAATTTTACCACCCAAATTAACAATTTAGTGCATATGCAAACATTACATAGGGGGGTTCCAAAAAAAAAAAAGGTGGTAGTTTATTTTTGTTCCATCTAAACTTCACTTTTTTGTTTAATTGAAGAATCCGAAGCCCTTGTTTTATTTATCATTTATATGGTAGTTTAAATATTTTGAATGTTAAAAGCATGAGTTTTATTTTTGGGTAAAATTTGAAATAAAAAATGAAAATATTCTACATGTTTAATATTTTGTCATATATAATCAAGCTACATACTTTATATTGCGCCAATTGGTGTTATGTTTGGTGCTACAGAGATATGCAAGACCTCTACTTATGAAGCCGATTTTTTAAAATTTATTCATCTTGTACACAAAGTGTTCTTATTTCTCCTCTAGTAAATGGAGATCTTTGGCTCCCATTTAGTATCATCAAACATATGTCAGCTTTGAGTTTTTACTGTTTTCTTACAATTAAACTCCGGTAGAGTAAAGTCACAGTGTATCGTCTCCATCTACCACAGACAAACTACACCTTTAGACCACATCAGTCACAGCCTTCATGTCACAAAGCACCAACCTGTTTCCAGGTACCACAGGTCTTTACAACAGACTTGGTTGTTCCATGCTTTTCGGTAACCGTCACGGCCGCTCCAAACATAAAGCCTGGAATTGATGGCCACAGCGCAGTGGCCGGCGCGAGCCCTGGGGATGTTGTCTTCAAGAGTGTCCATCAACACTGTTTCCCAACACATGGTGTCTGCAGAAACATCACATACAAGTTTATGCCTGGACAGATCTGCTTCAATCAAACTTTTTTGTGATAGAAAAAGTTAGACAAACCGAGATTTAGGCAGGCTAGAGTGTTTGTGCATTTCCACTCCTTCTCGTGTGTGGCCACTTTTACATCATCCATGACCAAAGGAACCCATCCTCCGAAAACATACATCCTGCACGGGGACAACATGAACCCATGGTAAGATATAAACATCAAAGACTTGTACAGGAAGCTCTAAAATAGATCAGAAGGTAAATTACGTGTGTGTGCAAAAGTTGTCTTACTTGTTTGTGATTGTGGTGGCAGAGTGAAGACTTCGTGGAAGCGGTGCTGTGCCACTTACTGATGGTTTGTTCCATGTCAGGGTGTCTGGAGGCAGAGAATTAATAAAGAATGAATGAAGACATCTAATATTGCCAAACATTTACTTTTTACATCACATCTTATTAGTGTGAGGGTTAAATATCAAACTCGCTCTGTTGCAGAAGATTTTTCTTCTCTTCTCATTTGCACACAGGAAACTTACCGATATCAAGAGTCCACAGATCTCCGAGACGACAGCCGCTCATTCCTCCATAGATTATCAAGCGAGATTTCCTGCTCGTCTTTTCTGTGTACACCACAGCGGTGTGGCTCTCACGTGGAGGAGGCAGGACTCCGTACGTGATGGGGATATCCCACCCGACCACACTGGAGCCGGGACGAAGCTCGAGTGTGTACAGATCATTCAGGTATCTGAGAAAACACAAACGGATGGTTACACTTACAGAGTTGGCTGAAGAGGAATCTGAAGAGTTGAATGTTAGATATTAGATATCTTTACCTGGGAATGTTGTTTTTTGGGTCTTCACTGTCATTGGCCAGCCCACCGAACAGGTAACATTTGTTGCCAACCAATGAAAAGCTGTGGCCAAGGCGGGGACATGGTGGGGGACCGTTCTTCGGATTTTTTGCTTTCAACTTTTTCCATTCCCATCTGCTGGCCTATTATAGAAACAATTATTATTAAAGAAAAAACAAAATACAATCAGTTAAAAAATAACAGGAAGAGGCTATGAATGGCTAAACAACATTTTAAGTAAGCATAAGTGAGGAGTGAGATAACTTTTGTGTTAGTTTAATCCAATCTACATTCATGAAATTGTTTTTCAATAAATTCAGTGTTAACATAAAGATACTCAGTAACAGCACATATCCCTGTCTGCATTCCACATAATAAATGCAATAATATTTACCTAAGCTTTTCTAAGACTCAGCGGCAGTGCACTAAGCAAACATACTCTGAATGCAGTGAGGTTAATACGTTACAATAGATATGATTAAATTCACCCCCTCTTTCTCGCCAGCATTGAACTGGCAGTTCAACACATTCAATATGAAGCATGTCATCACATTTCAATGTTTGCATGAGCTGAAATAACAGCTGAAACATTTGGCTTCCAAACTTAACTTTAAAAATGAGCATTAATGTGCAAATTTAATGTGAAAACATAAAATTATTTGTCAAAGATTACCTGGAGTTCATATAGGTCATTGCTGTACTTTCCATACTCCACCATTCCACCAAATACCAGCAACCTTGTCCCATCACACACAAAGCCATACGCAGCACAACCTGGGGGAATATCACCACGCACTGCTGGGATAAACCACTGGTTTGTTGCTAGAAAAACAAAACAAAACAACGTCAAACTTTCATTTTAAACCTCTAACTTTAAAGTTCTAAGTCATCAATAAAAACTTTTAATGAATTATCCATACACATTATTGAAGATGATAATAAATAATATTTGCAGAATTTGTCTGTCATTGGTTTGTGGGCAGGAAACTGGGGCAGAGGATGAGCTTAAACCAACCAGCATCATCCATTTTATTTTTGCCCGCCTTTTTTAATCGTGCAACTACAGGCTTTCTCCAGCAGAGGGAGCCAAATTAAGACAAAAACAGGTTTGTTAGGCCTACTAAGGCCTTCACACGTCTAAATTTTGCGCATCACGAATGCATAATAATTTATATTTTGAGGAAAACTGTTCAAAACATTTGCAACTAACCCCCAAAATATATACAGACATTCTAAAACCCCGCCGACATCAAACAAATCTATTAAGTCCATTTTTAGAAAAGGAAAAAAAGTCAAGTTGCACTAATAAAACTTACCAGTGTTGTATACATGCAACTCATCAACAATTCCTTCGTTTCCTCCGCCAAAAACAACCATGAGTTCTTTTATAGCCACAGCTCTGTGTCCATGTCTGGGCCGGGGAACGGGACCGGACCATCCGAGGACCCGTTTCCATCGCGGCTGCAGAACCGACGCCGTGGTCACAGACACCGCGGAGCCAGGGGCAGACATGACTTCTATCGGGAAAAATAATAAACGGACGTTATTATTCACTTACTTCAACACAGAGAATAATATTAACGAAGGAAACTCCACAACAACTGACCGCGCGCAGTATCCGGCCACTTATTTTTGCGGTCGAACAGCTGAAAGGCTAACCAGTTAGCGGTTAGCCGTACAAAAAAGATGCATTCAACCCCAAACTTAATCTGCGAGACCTTCAAAGTCACTCTTTGGTTATATCTTTTGATGTTGGATTGGCGTTGCAGCTATCTCCACAAACGAATCAAATTTTTTCACTATCCAAGTTTTTTTTAAAGTTGTTTGAAACCATTGAATTCAATCCATGGAAGCAGCCATCTTGCAACCAAACAAACCCCCGCTAACGCTACTGCCAGCCTGAAAAATGGCGGAAGCGAATTAAGGAGCAAAATATAAGTGAAGCAGCACACTCTAGCAATAAAGAAATGCGGCACTATGAAGCATAAATACCAATGTTTGAAATTTGTTCAGTCACGCCAAACAATAACGCGGCAAACAGGATTTAACTTAAAGATAGAATCGTTAGCTAGAGTCGGCTATTTTCATGCCTCTCTGGGAGTCGCCATATTGTAGCTACCAAGCTTAGCATTCCCTGCTACCCTTTTAACGCAGTTATTCACATAAAAATACATACCAAGGTTGTGTAAATGGCTTCTGCGCTCTAGAAAAGTGGATACTCAACTCCCATGAAACTATTTACTTAAAAGTACAGAGGGAAAACAAGTTACAAGTGAAGCATCTCCAATGTTAGCGGTGCTCCGGTAGCTTTAGCGGCTACTCGTTCAGCCTAATTTGCTCATGCTAGCCGCGTTAGCTTAGCGGCTAACATCTGTCAAAGCGTCGCCTAATTTCACAATTAAATTCGACGCAATTTGAAGTAACCATAACATGCATTATTTACCTGAGAGAATGATATTTGCACAAAAACTCTTAAAACGCAGCTAAATTTAGTTAAACAGCGTAAACATTGTGTTATTTTGTTTCATGCCGTCTCTGGAAGCAGCCATCTTTTCGACAATCGGCCTACTTCAACAGCTCCCACAAGAAAAATGGCCGGGCGGTTTGCTACAACAAAACATAACAAACCGATAAGAGCACAAATATGAATTGATTTTACTTACTTGATCCGATGCAGTTAATGCAAAAACACGGGTATGTGCTCCAATCTTGTGGCAATAATCCAAATTCATTCGATTTTTGAAGAAGTATTTCCTCTCATGCCTGCCTGGAAGCTGCCATCTTCTTGACAACCAGAGGCGGAGGAAAATGGAAGAGAGTTAGCGTCACCCAAAGTAAACATGGCGACGGAGACCCTCTCGGTAACGATTTTAGGCTCTAGCGCGAATACCGATTTTCACATTTGCCGTTGTAAGTTTATAAACTGTGTCCTGTGTTGCAACGTACTTTAATTTACATTCAAAATATATAAGGTATAGGGATACAAGTAGTTTTAGTAAAGTATAACAAGTTGTGTTATACCGGTGGGGTTATTGTCCCTTACTAAAGATGGCGCCAGCCGGCTTGGATCCTGTTTTATTATTATCTTAGACTGTGCTGGTTTTATTCGTTTCCAAACTTCTTTAATGATGTCCAAACGTGAACAACAAATAAGTGTTCTTACCAAACAACAAATTACGCGTTATACATATTATCGTTGACACGCCCACACAGGCTATGCCGTTAAGTGCGCCCTCAACTGAAACTGCATCGCTACAATGGCATTAAGCCCTCCATTTTCTTACATATTTTCTTTATACAGTTCGTTAAGCGTTTTGTGGCTACGGACAACTATTAAAACATGCCTTCAAAATACAAAATCTAATTATGTTAGATTGTTTAGAATTTATGCTGAAAAACCTATACGTTTTACTGAGAACAAAAATCACCCGTTTCCCACATAGAAACATAATTTATTCATTATTTTGCATGAAAACACCACATTTAATCATGTATTTGTTGATATTTTGTGAAAAAGATTTCAACCAACATGCTTTACTTTATAGTAAAATTGAGATCAGATGAAATGTAATCCACCTCAGGATAAAATTAGTATCATATAACCCCAAAATACACATCATATTTCACCTGTTTACAGTACAAACTTTGTTGCATTATTGTACATTCATTGAAGTCTCCTTGACAGCCCTTGGCTATTTTGAAATCCCCAGTGAGACAGACCTAACTCCTGCAATCAGAATTGGGTTTTAGATTGGTGAAGGTATAACCTCCATATTTGGGAAGTAACCAAAAGCAAAACCTTTGGCCGTTAGTTTGCAGGGTTTGTTTTACTGAATTAAGATGACTTCAGACCTGATTTGATCTTGCCAAGTTTTTAAAAAACTGGTCAGTCCCCCAGGTCACTATAAAACCAGCAAGAGTGGAGGTTTCCCAATTTCACTAACAAATAAATAAAACCAACAAAAACCCCCCCCAACTAATTCACATTAATGCAATTTGATTCTATTCATCCAATAACTTGATGACATTTTATGTGATGATGTGCTAGTAATTACATCATAGTTTTAATTTCATGGAGAGGTGGGACTTTGTTGTTGTTTGACTACACTGTAAACCTCACCTTGTCTGGCCTATTCATGACTCACATATTTATTGTTATATTTATTGTATAAAACCACCACTTGGGACCATAATTTATCAAACATAAAGAGTCTGATTCAAAATTATGTTTAGTTGTAATATATTTGTCATCCTTTAGATGGCAGACTTGCATGCCCTTCCTTTGTAGTCTGAATTAGAAAATTTCACATAGGGTTTATAAAGGCCACAAGGAGGACAGAGGTTTTGATTCATGTTTCTACTTAGTCCTGTAAATAATAATAATAATTGCACCATTTGAGAGCATAAAGGATCTAAACATAAATGTCAAGGCCTATCTAATAAAAAATGTGGTTTATCTTTTAAACTGATGAAAGTTGTCTGAGCAAATAGGAGGTTTTTGGATTCTTTGTAACAATTAGAATAGGAAAGGCAAGCTTATTAGTATATCACATTTCATGTACAAGAATAGAATAGAATAAACTTTATTGTCATTGCATAAGTGCAACAAAACTGATTGCAGCAGCTCTCATGTTAAACATAAATAAAAGAATAAGTAAGACACAATACGACACTAACAAGCACTGATAAAATAATGCTAAAATAAAATTAAAAAATGTATATTTAAAAGGCAACTAACGTTTTTGCAAAGGTTCTGCTTCACAGCTTAGGTTCATTGCTGCATGGAAAGGAGTTCAGGGATGTTACAGCTCTGGGATAAAAACTGTTTTTCAGTCTGTTTGTTCTTGCTTTTACAGTCTGGAAGCGTCTACCTGAGGACAACGGTTCAAAAAGATGGTGACCAGAAGGGGAGGGGTCCCTGAGGATTTTCTGGGCTCTTCTGAGTCAGCATGTGTTGTAGACATCCTCAAGAGATAGCAGAGCACAGCCGGTCAGTGTGGATGACCCTCTGCAGCAGTGCCTTCCTCTCTGCTCCTGTGCAGCTGATAAAGCACAATGCAGTGCCGTAAACTCCACGGTGCAGCGGTAGGACACCAGCAGTTTTTCTGTCTATCCTGACAAAAAAGAGTTGCTGTGAAGTGGTGTTAGTTTTCCAGGACAAATCCTCCTCGACATGCATGCCCAGGAACCTGAAAGAGACCCTTTCCACCTCCACACCATTTATGAAAATGGTCATAATGTCCAGGTTCTTCTTCCTGAAATCAGTCACCAGCTCCTTTATCTTGTGTGTGTTAAGGATGAGGTTGTTGATGTAGAATAGAGGTGGGCAATATATTGAGATTTTCAGATATATCGAGTTTTTGTTATCCAAGACATAAAATGGGGAAATATTGTCTATATCGAGTTACCATGTCTGGAGTTAGAAATATTTATTTTTTAGCATTTTTCACAACCGTACTTTATTATGGTCTTTGAAAATATATTTTTTTATTATTTTAATACCCATATACTGTGCTTTAATTTCAGTCAAATATTTAATGCATCTGTGCTTTTGATCCTTAATAAAAGTGCATTTAGCCCTCAAAGCTGTAAATTGTCTCTTTGTTTACTTGACTCAAAAAACTTCTATAGAGATATATATCGAGATATGAAAATTGGTTCATATCGCCAAGCCCTAATGTAGAACATGAGGACACCCTGTCCACCTCCTCCCGGTACACCTTCTCATCTGCACCTGAGACGAGTTCTGCGACAGTGGTGTCATCTGCAAACTTAAGGCCTCTACATACTCGCTCTTGAGGGTCTGAGACGTGACATAAATGAGGACACTTCTTGCCACAACGGCTTTTTTAAATTAGTGATGGGAATAAGTGGCAGCTATGAGAAGAAGCCATTTTTTAAATAAACAAATTCTCCATGCTGCCTTCACATAACACTTGTGGCAACATGACAGTCTGACGTCCAACACTCTCCAGTCACCTGAACGCATCTATGGACAGAAAGTATAGATACAGAGTTTAATCCAAAATGTTCACTGAAGTTACATTGACGTCACTCAGGTTTTTTCTTTTTTATTTAGATTTTTCCTTTTTTAAGAAAATCTTGTTTAGTAGATTTTATGTAGATAGAAATTTATTATTAGTTATTCATTGCAAATTTTCTGCCTGACTAAAATGTTCCTGTGTGGGAAATGTTGGTGTAAAGTTTTCTACATGAAAGTTTAATGCAGCTTGTTGGGGTTTTTAATTTTCTCTCACAAAGTTTTTTGGTGAGAGAAAATTAAATTCTAACCAACTTACCCCTAATTTGGTTCTCCGTATAATTAAATCATTTATGCGCAAATCTGTGATGTGTGACAAGTGATAAATTAGAATTCTTTATTGTCTTTATTTTTCTCGTAGCGAGATTAGAACAGGCTTTGTCCCACAGTGCCATAAAAACATCAAATATAAATACATAAAATATAAAATAACAAATATGTTTGAAACCAGGTTTTTTAGGACCCTAAAGATGTCTTCTTAAGGTTTTTGCTTGTCCCACTGGGACGTGGCACATGAATGGCTGTTTTCATAACTGCTAGAGCAGACGTCATACCAAGACGAACCATTTCCTAATAAACAGGAATCAGATGGAAGGTCACCAAGATGGTAGAACCTCTTCATCAGAGAAAAATCAATGCTGAGGATTACTTTAGAATAAAAATTAAACAAAAATCTTAAAAAATATTTTTCTGTCCATAATTTTTCACTTTTAATTATTGTGGTTGGTGATGTATTTTAGACCAATAAAAATCTGGATTAATCACTTTTCAAATCAGGTGTAACTTGTAAGGATGGTGCCTTCATCAGGCTGCAGGTCTGCAGAACTCTGTCCTTTCACACCAGGGTTAAATGTTTTCTTTCTTTCTTTCTTTCTTTCTTTCTTTCTTTCTTTCTTTCTTTCTTTCTTTTGTTGTTTTTCATTTTTGTTTTTAATACTTCTGCACCGCTGCAATGCTCTTTAATGTTTTATGTAAAGCACCTTGAATCGTCCTGCACATGAAATGTTTTATAGAAAAAAACTTGTCATCTTCTTCTCGGAATTCTAAATGGGTCACTCTTGAACTCCTAAGCCAGTTACAGCATGTTGTTCATTAGTTTATTTCTTCTTGACTGGATTACTGCGATTCTTTATATGATGGGTTGGACCCTCCACCCACCGGCTGCAGACGGTCCAGAATGCAGCTGCCTCGAACCAGAAGATGAGACCAGCACTCCCACATTGACTTCCTGTCACTTACAGGATCCAGTTTAAAATTGTACTCTTTTTTTTGTAAGTACCTACTGATGCTACAGACCATCCAAAATTTAAAAAAGCAAAACTTTTTCCATTTGAAGTAGCAGAAATTTGCCATCGTGCCACATATTTCTTCCATATCTTTTATCCTAAGACAGTTCTGGCCACATAATCAGTTTTTTTTATATTAGTTTGTTGACCCGAGTGCGTGCAGAGGTTTGTTTATAAAGGTCACTGGAGCTCAGGGACACACCTTGATCTTCTCTACCACTCTGAGCTGTTGGTAATTGTTTGCACTCTGTAAGAGTCTTACAAGCCGAGTGGAAACCTTAACTTTGAGATCTTAACAAGATCAGGATATAAAGCTAAATAAGTGCCATAGGTCGAGGCTTATGGCAGGACAGTCCTTCTGAGAAGGGTGTGGTTATTCTCTGCTCCTCCACCATCACACATCCAAGTGTCAGCTTGGAAGTTACCATAAAGACAGCTTCCCGCATTAAGACCACTTCTGGGCCACAAAACACTTGCCGTAATCCATGTAAGGAGAGGACCAGATGTAGGTCTGGACGGGAAGCGTTCCCTGTGGTGGTCATGTGGCTGAGCTTTTGCAGTTTCACTAACATTTATTACATATTATTTATTACAGCCCAAATATAAAGTGTAGTCATAAAACACCCTCCTTCAAAGCAAATAATTTAATGTTTGTTCCCTCTCCAGCCTACGGAGCTTACCTTCAGCATAATGTCACTCTGCAGCGTTTCACTTGAAATGGAAATGATTCCACAAAGCTGTTCATTGTGGAGATCAAAACACCACATGGTGCGATCCTTTCTGATCCAGATAAAATGACGAAGGCACAGCTCATCCTTCCTAATGCAAACAGAAAGAAGATTAAGAGAGGCCAGGCTGAATGTGATTAGCAGTTTTAATAGTACTAAGGTTGGATTAGTAAATTACAAGTCTTTCCTCCACTTTGGAGTTAATTTACAGACTTTGTGCATTAAGAGTTTAAACCAAGGTCATGCGCTGGAAGGAAGCGACTTGAAGTAATGCTGCACGATAACCAGCCCGTTCCAACTTTTAATTAATTCATTTTCCTCCAAGATCTCGTACTGGTGATGGGAACCCGACCTCGAGCACATCCCAGGGATCCTCTGTGGTGGAGAGGATGTCTCCTGTTCCCTAAACCACTCTTTTACAACCTGAACCCATTGAACCCTGAACCTAGACTCAAACCGGCAAAACGGCAAGTTTATTTGCATGTATTGACAATTCAAGGTGCTTTACATACAAACATTAGAAACATTACAGCAGGGCAATAAAAAGAATTAAAAGCAAAAGTTGAATCACAAAATAATAAAATGAAAGCCAGACAAAGGTACATCCCTGTGGCCAAGTAGCCATGGTGTATGATCAGTCAGAGGCATAGCGACAGGACCCTCACTGTCACATCTCTTCCCTCTTTTCTCAAGCACGTCCTCTTGCTTTATGCCGCTTATTTGGAATCCATGGACCCCCCCTTAGTGCTACACAGATCCTACCGACAATGCCAGAATGTGGCATGACTGAAGCCGCTCAGAAGGGGATTGATCGAAGACTCTTTTCGATGCAGTCTGTTGGTTTCCTTACATCGGCTATTTTTGATTAATTGGCTAGTATGGGTGGGCTGCACGGTGGTGTAGCGGCCTCACAGTGAGAGGGCCGCAGGTTCAAGTCCCCAGTTGGTCTGATTCTGGCTGAGGAGGGGCTTGAAACTGTGGCCTTCCTGTGTGGAGTTTGCATGCTCTCCCCGTGTATGCGTGGGTTCTCACCGGGTACTCCGGCTTCCTCCCACTGTCCAAAGACATGCATGTGAGGTTAA
>JBBBVT010000003.1:31172944-31183465 GCA_037177035.1 Craterocephalus eyresii
GTTATTACTATTAAAAATAATAATAAATAATAATAATAAATAATAATAAAAATAATAATAATAATAGTAATAATACAAATAAAAAATTAATAGTAATATTCAAATTTAATTAGAATAAATAACATTATTATGGCTGTAGTCAGAGGACAGCTTCTTGTGTCCCCACATGTGCATCGATGACGTCTGGCGTCAAGCAGGCTGGCGAGAAATTATGGGCTCAAAACGATTAATTGTAATTTATTTTAATTGAGTAATTTCTTAACAATAAATTGATAATCGATTGATTGCTTGCATCCCTGGTTTTTACCGGTTTTTAAACCGGGTCCAAACCAGCGATGTTGAATGAAATCCCACAAGACGCATCTAATCTGTCTGCCCATGCAGCATAAATCCAGTTAAACCCTGCTCTCTCTGTGTCATCACAGATTGCTTTAAACCTTCTGGCTTCATGGAGGTAAATGGTGGATTGTTGTGGGACAGTCTGAACAAGGTGTTCGCCGCACAGTTTGGAGTTGTAGTTTAAAGAAAATCCTCCAGAGAAGCAGCAAAGCGATGGAGTTTCCCTCCGTTTGTGGAGAAAACAGGATTAGATTTCTGAGTTTGCAGGATGCAGCCTCGTGTTGAGGTGGAAAGCTTTGTTTGCAGACATGTAAACAGTGACAAGCTTGAGTAAATCTGGGGACAGTTTTTATTCAGATGGTGGATTTCGATTGTTGCCCACTCCTAAACGCTTTACTGCCCTGTCAGTTTATCTGTGTTACTTTATCTGATGTAAACCCTGTACTTATTAGCACTTACAGGGTTGAAAACCGAGCATAAACTCAGCTTCGTGATCACCAACCAAACCTTAGTAACCACATGTAGAGTAACTGAAAGTACAGCATGATGGCTTGTTTACTTCAGGTGCACCTGAAGTCAATTCTCCATCCATGTACCGTGGAGTAAAACCTAACGGTGCATTAAGGTGTTCCCTGTAGACCATAGGTGTGAAATTTTGGCCTCAGTTTAATTATATTTGGCCTGCGAGGCGAAACGAACTGCCTGCTA
Source organism: Craterocephalus eyresii (assembly GCA_037177035.1). NCBI lineage: Eukaryota > Metazoa > Chordata > Actinopteri > Atheriniformes > Atherinidae > Craterocephalus > Craterocephalus eyresii. The sequence continues at coordinate 31,173,992 of JBBBVT010000003.1, forward strand.
GAACTGGCCCACCGGTATTATACAGCACACTACTGCTAATGCTGCAAATCCCAGGATGCTTTCTGGTGTTTTGGCTGGTCAGTGAGGACAGGACGGGGATCATCTCACACTCAGAGCCTGAGCCCAGAGATTAATGAGCAGCATCCTGGATTAGACGCAGGTATCCGGCTTACACACATCACAGTAAACACAGCGATAGTTAACTTTTGTTTTGCTACTCCGAGGCCGAATCGTTGCTCATTCTTTCAAGGATGCTATTATTCTTTAATTATTTTATGTTTAGATTTATTATTAGCCTGTGTAAAAAGTTATTGACTTTTAAATCAGAAGGCTTCAAAAGAAGAGAGGTATACTTTTTTTAAAATTTATATTCTATTTAAGATATGAATGCATTAATGTGTTTTGGTTTTTTTTTAGAAATGAGATTTTGCATGTGTGCTATTAAGCTATCTGCAGTATTCAGCTTTGCTTGTTCATTATTTAATGTTAAAGCAAAACTTGTGTGAGTCCGCATGAAAAGGTTAATTGTTTTATAAGTTTTAACAAATATCAATGTTGGCCCACGACTTTTTCCAAGTTTTACATTTTGGCTCACCGTGGGTTTGAGTTTGACTCAAAACTTCCCCTGCATGACTTCTGAGGATTATTCAACAGTTATTTATTGTTGTTTTTTGCATTTTTTATGACAGTTTTCTTTTTTTTCCCTGTAAAACGAAAGCAAACGACAGATCCACCATTACAAGTTCACACTTTGCATTCTTTAATTATCACACTGCAAAAACATGATGAGATTAAATAATACACAGTAGAGGCAGAAATCAGCAGCTACTTGTCCTCAGTTTGAGCTTTACTGACTGAGATGCGCCTGCAGGGTTAGAATATGTCTGATTTTTATTTGCATTTAATTCTCTCCTGCCTAATTATAACATCATTTTACATTACTTTGTTTCTGATTCAAAACGTTCGTATTCCAGACATAGTTGAACTTTTATAAGATGCTTTTTTTAAAACTTTTTTTTTTATGGTCTTTCAGGGTCCTTGTGTCCAGACGTCCAAATGGGATTATGTATGGAAACCACGGGAATGACCCAGGGTGGTGTGGATGGGTTGGACTGTGGCTTATATACGGAGGCAGGGTCAGTGGATGAGACGGAGTCTATGGATGATGGTCAGGACACAGAGGTGAGAAGCATGATTTCCTCATTGATAACCTCTGATTTCATCACAGGTTGACTTTTTTTTAACCCTCCTGTTACCTCCCATGCTCTCCCTTGCTCAATAGTTTGGACCAATGACAGTGGAAATAAAATCGCTAAAGAAGACTGACACGTCTGCGAATGACGCCGCTCCCAGAGCTCCAGATTTGAAGGATATTTTTAACATAGATCCTTTGCAGCAGGGCCAGGCGCTGGTGGCTGCCAGCAAGAAGAGGAAAAAGCAACAGAAACGAGCCGGTTTGTATAACCGTTGGTTTCACTTTAATACCGTACATACAGATGTCTGCTAAATTATTCTTACCCCCAGCTATCACTGAAATACGCTGAAACTGATCAAAGTAATAACAAATAGAAAATATATGAAATTATTGACATTGTTTTTTAATTGTGGTTCAATAGAAATATTTCTAAATAAGTAGGCAAAAAATATGCTAAAATAATTCAGCCGTCCTTCATTAATCTTGGGAGTTACGTTCTAAAAATAACCCGCGATAAGCAGAAACTGCTAAGTAGTCATCTTTATTTTTTGCAATTATTCTGGATGTTTTAAGGCTGTAAAACCCCTCACTACACACTTTATACACTTTTCTCAGACAGGCATGAACATTTTCACTATTTTCTCTTTTGATTAAACTGTCAAAGTTCAAACCTTCATAGAAAAATAAGTACAGGATTATAGAATGAAAATAAATATCAAAACAACTTTTCAGGCCCAAACGTTTATATGAGAAATAAAATATAAATGTTTTCCTGTAAATATTAATAGTGGATTTTAGAACTAATCCATTTAAAATTAATGATAAACCTACAAGGTTGAACACATAAGTTATTAATAGTAACTGAAGACCTATTTCAAGTTTCCTTCACTGTAGCATCACAGATTTATGTAAATCTGGCTGAAAGCATCCGTGCTGTACGGGAGACATGGCATGGAAGAGACTGAATGGTCTAATCTACAGCCAATCAGGATGCAAAAAACATTGCGCTGTAAAAATAAAGCTTGCAAAGCTGAACCGTGTTATAGCGAGGGACCACTGTAAACGGTGCGTCGCTTAAGCTAATATGTAGCTAAACAATGCATTAGTCCATCACTGCAATCAGCTGTTTTCTGGAACTCTACGTCAGACTCTACACCTGTCTACAGGTATTCTGGCCCCAGCTCTTTAGCTACCTGCTCTCTCTGATCCATGCCCGCTTCGTTTGTTTCTTTTTTTTCTTCTCAAATTTAAAAAACAAGGTCTTTTTTCATTAAATTATCATTTAAAAAATGTTTGTTTATTATAACTTTCTTCAATCTCAAGTTATTTGAATTACTATCAAGAATTTAGTTTTTTCTTTAATGGGAGGGAACGGATCATTTTATGCATCATTAGAAATGCAGAAATAAAACTTCCATGTCTTTCTTTTCTCCAGACAAAATTGCCACCAAACTTTCAGACACGCTGACTGCTGCAATGGACTTCTGATTTCCTGTTGGCTGGTTGCAGTAAGATTAAGAAAAATCAAATAAAAAATTTAAAAATATTTGTTTCCTCTTTATTTGACGTAATTTCCAGGTTGGAGACAAGCAGCTTCCCTGCTAAGCTTTGGCCTCTGGGACTCTTCAGTCAGAATGATGCAGATGTTTCCCTCAACACCATCACAATGTTTGGTCTTTAGTTTAATCATACATGAGACAAAATACGCTATCGGTCGCTCAGTATCACTGACTTGTTTTAAGAAATGGCCATTTTTTAAAAATTTTATTTTATTTATTTCATGAACCATTTTGAAAATCCAAATAGGCACTGATGAGACAAATCCTTCAAATATTCCAAGCAGCTGACATAAAAAGCAAAATTAAATAAAAATAAATGAAAAAAAAAACTTTAATAAAAACATTGCAGGCGCTACTTTGATACATGTCGGACTGAGAGCCTTAAGGAAGTACTATTTTCCTAAATTTTAAGAGAAGGAGAAATATTTTAAATCATTCCTAAATGCTAAAAAATTTGGAGAACTATGCACTTGTGTAAGTAAGACATTACCACACAAGAATTCAACATCTTTGTTCTGACAAATAACACCAAGTTTAACTTCATTATAATGAAATGCAGGAACAACATTATTTTATAACTACTCAAAACTTTTGTCCCAAAGAATGTAACAAAAAAACTGAGGTGTTCCTGGATTTCAATTACCTTTTTTCTTTCTTTCCTTTTTTTTTCACAAACTACATTCATTACTTACCAACTTAACCATAATCTTAAAAATTCAACATGTTTGATGATCATTTATTGTTTTTAAATGAGTGTCTTTTATCTTTGGTAGTAAGGAAAATAAGATGAATTTGGCTCTAATTTCTGCTGTATCCATCCCTGAGAAAATCCAGACATGAAAGTTTATTTCGTTTATTTGCTGTCAACTTTCTATTGTTGCATTTACCATCCATGAAGTTGAAATAATCCATTTGCAAAGCTGGGAACTCAGTTGTAACATTCTTTGAACTATATTTACAATAACCACTGCAACTTTCTTTAATGTACAGTCATTATTCATGAAGGTAAATACTGATAAAAGTTAAGAAAAAAGATGCAGGTACAAAAACAGGAGGGGTACATTTCAAGTTTCAAACAGCCTTTAAAGGCATTGAAATTACTTTAAATGTTTCAACCTTTTAAAGTTCTGAGGTAAGAGACAAATTGGGTTTTATATTAGACCACCTACATTTATATAAAATAATATAAAAATTTCCAAACAGAATTTAAAAAAAGTTTAGAGTAAAGGAATGAAAAAATAACAGCCTTATTTTTAACTTCACTTTAGTTTTACTATATAGTTGAAATAAATGTTCAATTTCAGTCCAAAAATGTAACAGCCACCAGAAAATAAATAATAAATTTTAAAAAAACAGAAGCTTTTTTTTCATTAATTTGATTGGTAATGGATAAGGGAAGAATACAAATATAACAGTTATGACAATATGAGATACCAAATCCACTTCTCAAATCTTAACGATGAGATGAGAACAAAACACACATTCAAAAAAAGGAAACAATAAGGACAAAATAAAAGTAAGAGATCTGCCATAATTTCAGGTTATATTGGTTAATTAATAGTTTTGGATAATTTATTGTTTTTATTTTTCAAAATTTCAATGTTACCTCAAAATGCATAACGGTCTGTTATTTGAGAGTGAGAGAAGGAGGGTTTTTTCTGCCAGATAATTTTGTGCAAGTAATGTTTTGCTAAAATTATCATTAAGTTAATTATGAATTTGTCTTTGACTAAAAGTTTTGAGTTGGTGACTAAGAAGTAATTCCAGTTTGCTCAGAAGGACATCTTTTTCTTTTCTATTGGGAAATGTATCTATAAGTGGAACCAAAAAGAAGTAACATCAAAACAATCAACAAAAACATGTTCAGTGGTTTCTCCCTCACAACCACAGAATGTACTGGTGTTATTTATAGTAGGGAGAAAAGAAGAAATACCTGTGCACAATTTTATCAGCACATCTTTGATTTTGTTTACATTATATATTGGTGAAGGGCCACTACAACCTTTTTTCCCCATCAAACTTTATTATTGATACTGACAGTGAATACAAATATGGTTTTGTACAAAAATATAAAGTTTAAAGAAGGTTGTACATTTTAGAATATTAATCATGAATAGAATGTTGTAAAGTATAGAGAGGGAAATGAAAAAATAAGAAAAATAATAGAAATAAATGAGGGGTACAGATACTTCATATAAATTCTTTAAAGGCATTAAAAGTATTTAGAGTTCATGGCTTTCAGATTTGTTGAACCTTTCACGATTATAAGGTAAGCTTCCACTTCAATTTTGAATTGAAGCCTGTTGTGTTTTGAATTAGACCATTTGCATTCAGAAAACTTTCCAAACAAAATAAAAAAGTTTAAAGTAAAAGATTCTGCTTTGGTGGAGCCACTACAACTTGACACCTTTCAACAACTTCCGGGTAACGTGACGTCTGCCTGATGACCTCAGCCCGTCGGCCTAACGTAAACAAGCGTCTCCCCAAGTAGTAGCGACTACCGAGTTTGTAACCGCCAACGTAAAGAAATGGCAAAGAAAGCGGAGAACTCGTGGAATTTGTGGCTTTGACGACTTCAAACGAGCTATTTTCCACGGTATGTGTCTTTATCCTAAAACGCTGTTTACCCACACGGCGTAGCTGCTGGTTAGCAGGCGGCAGCTAGCTCCTTAGCTAAGCCGATACTTCCTATTTTTACTCTGACTTGGTCGTGTTGTTTGTTAAAACTAAAGCTCTGCCCTCACCTAAAACAACACCCTCTTGTCTATTTGGCCTCTGACTCAAGCTGTGAAGCGTTCATGGTGTAATTAGTAGCGTTAATTTGTGTGTATTTTGCGCGCGGTGAGTCGGGCCCATTAGCAGCACCGAGCTGTCAAAATGAGCCAACTCATGACGCCGGACCAGAGTTCGCTTCAAATAGAGATTACGAAAATAACTAAAGTCAGCCGGACACTGCTCTGCTTTTTATCTACAGGGCTGATGGCTGGGATCGCAGTATGATAAAGACTTATTTACGCTTCTGTGAAGGCAGCGGACACGTTTTGTTTTGTTTTGTTAATTCTAGCGGACGTTGGAAAATAGTTTTACATAACCAGCCCGCTGGAAGTAAAGCTGATAGCCAGATACGCAACGTGGGGCTCGCAGCGTGTAACATGTGCTGCATTTCGTGACAGTAATTGGTTTCGAAACACTCCGTAAACACAGGGCAGAGGTCTGCTCCGAGGGGTTAGTAAACACGGAAAGTTGTCGCGTGCAACGCGGAAACTCGCGTGCAGGCAGGGGACATGTCCATGCGCGAGACTGGTGATCAAAACAAAAATAACATCCGTTTCTACAATTTTCACTATATTTACTTGCGATGTGAGGTAGACTAGATTGTTTATGTGAAAGATTGCCTTCAGGGTATTATGTTCAGATTGTTTCCTGAAGTAATATTTATATTATTCAGTTCCCATTTGTAGAAAAACGGAGGGAAAAACGAGGAGTTGAAGATAGAGATGGGATAATTAATCGATCTTCAAGATTTTAATCGATTAATCAAATACATCTTTAGACTGATGCTCAAGTTGAATGAAAGCACATATTTTCCAATGTAACCATTGAATGAATCCCATTTAACTGCCACAAAATCTTAATATGGAAACGCTATTTTTTTTAACAGTTTCACTTCATTTAAATATAGGCTATAAATATTGTTTTTTAATATAGAAACATTAATGACTAATTGGTAATCGATCATTAAACCTCCTGATAATCGATTAAGACAATTTAAACTATTGTTCGTGCCTTGTTGAAGAAGCGCTGACTATAACACTGTTGTGATTCGATGGTTATTGCTCACAACACTAACCGAAAAAGAGACAATTGATCACGTTTTTAATTTACAGCCGCAAAATTGTACACAGATGTAGAAATATATTCACATAAATTATAATAAATAAGTAAAATGTATGTATTAATACTTTAAAATCTCAGTGCAGCAGAATTATGTAGATTAAATCAAATTGATTTCCTTTGTAGTTCTATCACACCTAAAGTTACACTATTTGACAGAGTGGAGCGACACAGTTGGAAGGCCTTTGAACCCTTGATAGATGCTGCTTGCATACGGTGACATTAGGTATCTTAACATTTATTGTTACATTTTTAACCATTTGACTCTTTCCGGTAATGTTGTGTGCATTAATAATACATTGTTTTCGTTTTTAAAATAAAAATTGTAAACGAATTAGTGTTGTGAGCAATTGTCTTGTGAGTAGTCTATTGTAGATGAAATCTAAGTTTATCTTACATTCTAAGTTTATCTCTTGTATGTTTTGTTCCAGTTCAATGTGAGCCTCCAGGACTATTTCTCTTCATCTTTTTAAATTAAAGATAAATAATAGATAAAAGCTTGCACACCCAGCCAATCAATCAATGAGTGCATTTTTATTTATAAAGCACTTTTTATGGATTAGCTCCAAAAAGTGCTTTAAATTATAAATACACATAAAAACAGCTGAACTTGCACTTGGAGTGAATCCATGTACCAGGATATAAAGACTATTAGAAATGTTACATCAGCTCAGAAGAATGCAAACAGGCTTTTTATGTCTGCTTTTTCCTTTGTTATGTAGTATTTCTGAATCTTACCTCTCTTCCCTCTCTGAGCCCCGTGTTTAATTCTTTTTAAAAGGCATTACAGAGACTTTATAATCCATCATATTTACTATACTTGGTCATGTTTGCTTTTTTATTCATTATTTAATGAGACCGAGAGTTGCCTCTATTTAGACTTGTTTTGTTATTTAAAAAAGATTAGAATTGAAAGATTATTGAACTTTGAAAGAGTGTACTTGCCTCATTCTGAAATTATCATTTTATTAGTTGAAAACCGTCTGAAAATAACTTCAGCGTTTATCGCAATAAATTCTGAAACAATTAATCGCATGGTTAAAATCTGTTATCGTAACAGGCGTAGTAATGCTGATGATGCATCTCCGGCCGGTGGTAGATTTAGGTCTGAAATGTTTGAATATCCCAACCATCGCGGCAAAATCTGATTCCAGTTTAAATCTCTCTTTTTTTCTGTTTTCCAGGTGCATCTCTGAATCTTGGCTTTCTCCACCATGTCGTCACGCGTGTTGCTGCGGCAGCAGCTGATGCGAGAGCAAGCCCAGGAGCAGGAGAGGCGCGAGGCCCAGCAGCAGGCCTCGGCCTCCCAGCTCCGATCCTCCGACTCGACTCCAGCCATCTCCGTCACCCTGCTCCCCAGCGCCGCCCGGCCGCCGCCGGCTCAGGTGCCGGTGGAGGTGCTGAAAGTAAGAACCCCTCTGTGAGCTGCTCCAAAACGTTGTGACGCTGTTCGAAGTTAAACTCAGAAGAGAAAACAATGCACAGATCTGAATTAACCTCTACCACAGAGGAAATTGATAAATATGCTCAGACAGTGTGTGAAAACCTGACATCTATTTTTCAGATTTTAGAAAATCCTTGACGAAAAGGAAATTCCCCAAAATGCATCCTATGGTTTTTTTTATTCTCTCACTTCTTCTTTTAGCAACACTGAAAGTGTTTCTGCAGGCCAGACCGTTCTTTATATTTTGCTTGTTGTTGGATTCCAGGACCGGTGTCGCTGGCTGTTATTAAAGCATCATGTTTTAGTTTTTTTTATTTCGTTCTATTGGTTTTTATGTCCTCGCTGGTTTCAGTAGATGATTTTATGGGGCCGTCATGTTCGGTGCATAAAGGATTTGTTGTAATGTCTCCAGGACTGGTCTGTAAACCAGCAGGTAGGCCTGCTCAGCGCTACTAGAGAGCCGTGCTGTGTGAAAAGTGTTTCCAGGGAAGCATGACGTCAGAATGAAAAAACGTTTCGCAACGGGGGAAATTCCCTTGGCACAAGTCCCAACGCTCCGTCATACCGTCGAAGATGTGTGACTGTCTTTTTACACTGGAATAATGGTCACTCACAAAATAAGTAAAAAAATTTAAAACAAGGAATTTTTGCTTGAAATGAGCAAAGAAATCTGTGAATGGAACAAGAGAAAATTGTCTTGATAAGATTTCCTGGAATAAACGAACGTATTAAGGCCTTACAAGATGTTGAAATAAGCTGGAAAAACCTGTTCTTAGCTGTGTTCTACTTGTGAAATGTTTACTGAAATGTTCCTCTTTCGGTGATTGTAGCTTATATTAAACATGATGAGTTTGACTAGAAATTAGAAAAATGCACTTTTGGTAAGATTTTGAGTTTTTGCAGTTTAGATTCTCTTTTTACTTTTTCGGTTTGTTGCGTTTGCAGATCCAGAGACAAACTCTGCCGTTGTCTGGGTTTCTGAGCTCAGGAAATATGCAATCATGTCGGTGAACCTAATTAGTCATCGAATGTTCCATATAGGGATGCAACTCATTAAGCAATAGTTGTTTCATCTAATCGATCGATTAGTTGATGAGAGGTCATTTTTTTGAGAAGCTGAATTTCCTGCATGTGCGTCAAGGACTTCTAGGGAGGAATTACAGGTGCAAAACGATTAATTGCAATTTGTTTATTTTTATCAAGTAATTTCTTATTGATGATTAATTGTTGTAACAAAGTGGGTGAATGCACTCCATTTGTCTCATTAATTTAGCATGTTAACATCTGTTTGATTTTATTTCCCAATTCCCTCAGTGGTCAGCAGACACAAACTATCCCGGGTTTGTTTCGTGTTTTGCTTTCTATTTGAGTTTAGTCAGAAT
>JBBBVT010000003.1:31260237-31273549 GCA_037177035.1 Craterocephalus eyresii
TTTTTTTAAACAAATTTATTTTTTTTAATGTATTTTTTTTCTTTTAAAAAATCCAAAATTTTTGTCCTACATTTTTTTACTTTTTGGGTATCTCAGCAGAATGATTGTCTTTCTGTCCCCTGTGTTGTGTTTTCCTAAATAAAGGTTTTAAAAAAAATAAAAAAGCTAATTTTGCACATTTGTTTTTAGTTTATGGTTTATTTTATTTTTAACAGGGACAATGCACACACTTCATTAACCTTATTTCATAAAACAAAAAGGAGAGATGCAGGTGCCAGGTTCTAGCAGAAACTTCTAATTTCCACCTGTAGTCCCTGGACGGGTTGATGTTAAGTTCTCAAAAGTAAACGATATCAAAGAATCGCAAGAATTGTAATTTAAATCGAATCAACCAAAAAATCATAACAGAAAGGAAAAGAATGAGGAAAGCATGGCAGCCCTGATGATGTCGCTGTTCAGATGATCCAGGTGCCGCAGAGGGGCCCCGGCTGCCAGCACTTCATGACCTGCGCCAGGTGCCTGATGGCCCCGAAGTTCATGGGCTGTGGCTGGTGCTCCGGAGTGTGTTCATGGGAGAGCGAGTGCCAGCGCCGCTGGAGAAACGAGTCCTGCCCGCCCGGGATCACAGGGGTGAGGAATGACCTTCCATCCAGGCTAAAAAGCTACAGGCCCAGATGTGGATTATGGTGCGTAACCAGTTGGAACTCGTTTTTCTGAGGTAATTTGGCCGGAAGTGACGCTTCGAACTCGTTTTTCCGAGCTGCAGAGGATCCCGAGATCACAAACTTCAAGATGGCTGTGCCCAGTTTGCGTCCCTTGTTTGTTTTCTTGTTTTACATTTTTGGTTTCCTTTACTTTTTAAATGTAATCAGCACCATATAGCAGTAGCAGTACTCCTTGTTGATTATAACACTTTTGAAAATGTGAAGTGTTGCATAAATATCGTAGTTTATCAAGTGTTGCTGGCAAATTGACAGATTAATTTGAAAGATTTTACATTTATTTTATTATTTTCGGTGGTATAATCATAGAAACACGCATTCACTGTCTTCCCATGACGGGAAACGTGGTGACTGAAAGTAATATTTTAAAAATAGCTCTTCGTACTCCAAAAGAGCAACAACACACGCAGCTTTGCTGGAGGGATCTGTTTTTTTTGAGTTTGTAAAACTGGAATGTGGATTACCTCGGAATGACGTCACCGGTCCACTTAAGCCCTGTAAGCTCCTTCAGTACAGGCTGCTGCACCTGAAACCTGGAGGATTTTGCAGGTTCCTGATTCCTGCAGCAGTTGCTCCCAGTTCATGTGCATAGTTAATTCTTAGTCAGTCACTTCAGTTTTTATGGCATATTTCACAGCAAAAATGCAGAATCGTTTTACCCGGATAAACTAAATAATATCATTCCGTTAAATATAAAAGATAAAATAAATAAAAGACACAGAGGACCACACATTATATGCAGTGTTGAAAGCAACGGATTAAAAATAGGAGTTGAAACTTTAACCTTGACATGAAGAAGCAGATCTGTGGGGGAACCTGTCTCTGGATGTTTGTCTCTCCGAGTTGGTTCTGTGATGGACAAACCAAGTTTTTTCTCTCGAGATAATGAGATAAACGAGATTAATCATCCCGTTATCACAAGAAGACATGTGAGCCCGACCGGCCTGAGCAGGATTTTTCTGCAGCTAATTAACACTGAGCATTTACTCTGTTCTGTTGGGGCAGTTCTCTCCGAGCGCCGCTCCTCCTGATGGTCAGACGGAGCTGACGCTGTGTGGATGGGAGTTCAGGTCTCCGTTAAGACCGGCCATCACCTCTAAAACCCACCAGGTCCGAGTAGGACAGACGGCCTGCACCGTGATTCCAGCGAAAAGCAACAGCACCCAGTGAGTAAACGGAGATAAAAAGCTGTGCATGTTGCTCCTGTTAACACGAAGCACTTCAGCTCGACGTGCATGATCAGTGCACAGCAGCCGGTTCAAGCAGGTCCTGGTAAATAACCATCTTGCTGTTGCATGACCGCATCAGAAACATCTAGAGGCAGAAAACCAGGAAGTACCTGTTTGCATGTAATTCAGAGAATTTAATGCAATGATTCAGATTTTAATAAAAGACATAAGAAATAGCCAAGAAATGCCAAGAAGTAAACAAGCGAATGATGCTACTTGCTAACACTTTGTGCTCTTTGACATGGCTCACACACTAACTAATGAAACCAAACTGCCAACAGACAACAGTTTTACTCCGATCTTGTTGCTCTGGATCAGAAACACGGTCCTTGATAGTTAGAACAGACCCTCCTTTCAGCAGAAGCCTGGTGCTAACCTATGGAAGTAAATCTGTTCCATCAGAATGCCCAATGACGTTTGTAACCCTCTGAATTTTATACTGTGAAATTTCATACAGTAAATTATCGTACATTTTTATCATCTGAATTAAACTGTTATTTTTCTACATTATATTTTCTACATTATTTTTTCAGTGTTTTAAATTTTAGAGGTCAAAATTATAACATGAATATTTCAAACAAAAAAATTAAATTATAAAAAATTAAAAGAAAAAAAATTCAGATGCCCAAATTCAACAGGCCAAATTCCGGGTTAAAATTCACTTTTCACATCCGAGCAACCAGGATAATGAGTCAATCCAAGACTACGTCAAACCGGTATTCAGCCAATCAAATCATGAGACTGAGCCTTTAGCCCATGTCCATAGCCCAATCCCAAATCGCCCGTAACAAGCTACATGCTTCAATATCGACGGTGACTCAAATGCAGCTCAAACGTGTTTATGTTTATGCCACTCACTTGTCTGATTCAACGCTGCAACACTATAGAAGGTTCAGAAAAGTCAAAATAGCACAGTAAGGCCCCTTTAATATAAACTAAAAGTAAACTAATCTTAGAGCTCCATAATCCCAACCCTGAAGGCTCTCATCAGTGATGATGTGAATAAACGGGAAGTTTGGCATTTTAGCATCAGGGCTGGGAGAAACAAATCGCTTCACATAAAAATTGCAATTTTTTGTTGAACTATTTCTGAATCGATATTTTTTTTTTGTTTTTTTTAAAATATTTTTTTCTAAAGATAAAATTTAAGAATTGTTTCAATTTTTGTATTTTCATTTTTTAAATGTTTTTACTCGTCTTGTTGGGTATTACAGAAGCAGAATGATGGTCTGGCTGATGTTTTGTGTGTTTCTTCATTTAAATCTTCCAAAGAACGAAAAGAGCAATTTTTTTAATGTTTGTAAAATCGGTTTATTTTTTTTACTTCACATAAATCTCCTTTTATAAAGAACTATAATTTTTATGGAATCGGCACACAAAAGATCGGTGAAAGAATGGATTCTGGAAAAAAGCATTTTGTTCTTGTTGGCATGCTTATAGTTGCTACAGTTAGCTGGAACGTTGAAGATAAAACTAAAACTAATGGAGTTGTTGTTGTAAATGAACATGAAATGTACTTCTGATACGTTTTCTGCATGTTAATGTGTTTTTATTTGTTTTGTTTATAAGCTTGGTGTGTAAGATTCGCTCCGGGGCCACCGACCTGTCCAAACCAGTTAACATCACGGTGGAAGTGTATGAAGGAAGGGTGGAGGGACGCTATTACATCGATGGGAAAGCAGAGATGCCGGGGTTCACGTTTGTGGTGATCTTTTTAAAAAATCCTTCTGTCACAGCAGCAGAACAGAAATATGATTGTTTTGTTTTCTTATTAGTATTATTGAGATAATACAGAAAAAAGTCTTTCATAATCCCTGAAGAAAAACGCTAAAATTAAATGTTTTATAAATACCACACTACCAGCCAAAAGTTTGGACACACTTACGTATTACAGTACAAGTAGTGAAACTTTTGTCATTATTTAAGTATTATATTTAGACATTAAATGTACATATATCATAAATTATTTAATATGCTGTTTTATTCCTTTTTAATTGTTTATTTCATCTGGTTTTCGCTGGTATAGCTGCACGTTTATTAGCAATAAAAGTGTAATTATGATGTGAATGGGGCATGTAAACAGGTGATCTGATGACTGAAACGGGCTTCAGCTTCTTCCCTTCATCTCCTGTAGTAATACTGGATTATTCAGCATGTTCAGATCAAGCACAAAAGAATAAAAAACAATAATGAACTGAAAATGATACACTTTACATAAATATTAGTTGTACAAAATGTTACATTTTAAAATATAAAATAAGAAATACACCATTAAAATAAGTTCTTCCTCTGCTAAATGCTGTGTTTGTAGATTCCCAACATCACAGAAATCCAGCCCAACTACGGGCCTCGTGTTGGGGGTACACTCATCACCGTCACTGGGCCTCATCTGGATGCTGGAACGACCAGAAGAGTCACTCTGAACGATGTTCCCTGCCCCATACAGAGGTGATGGGATCTATTATTAAAAGCAAAGTGCTGCTCTTTCTGCGGCTGAGGTCTGGTTCTGCTCTCTCGTTTCATCACGATGACCCGACAGGCCGACATGCTCAGACTCGTAGGACTTGTTCCTTATGGAAACTGAGGACTGACTCAGCTCTGAGGTATTCTCTGCTGTGCGGAAGATGCAGCGTATCGTCTAACACTTCGCTCTTTCTGCAGGGTCACCAAGTCTGCGGGCGACGTTTCATCCATCATCTGTCTGTCCCAGCCCATGTCCGAGGTGAGGGACGTCCCGCTGAGTGTCTTCATCGACAAGTCTCCCGTCCCAACCACAAAGGTTTTTTACTACAAAGAAAACCCGAAGATTTCAGCCGTGCTGCCTGAATGCAGCTTTGACAGGTAACAGCCAGACATGTTTCCCCTGGTTCGCAGCAAATACGGAAAACATGGATCAGCGGCTGTTTGACAACATTTTACTTTACTTCTGAGTCTGTTCTTAAGGAAGATTTGAGGTGTATTTGAAGCGGTTCCCCCCTCCTCCACTAGGAGCAGCGGTTCCCCCCTCCTCCACTAGGGGCAGCAGTTCCCCCCTCCTCCACTAGGGGCAGCGGTTCCCCCCTCGGCTGCATACGTTACTTCCTTTCTGGTGAACTGTACGTCCGTTCGGAGGGGAACCGAGCCCCCGGCTTTCAGACGGAGCAGAATCTGCTTCTTTGGTCTGCATCAGAGTCCGGTTGGCGTTCACTCTGCACTGAACCAGTCGTGCTATCCGGCGAGGTGGACCGCGGTCCAGTTACATGTTTATACTATCAAAAAAGATGTCAAGAAGCAGAGCCATCTAGCGGTGCATTTTGAGATTTTGACGCGCCGAAAGCTGCGGACGCCAGATGCGGAAAATCTGTTTGGTTGCCGCTGGATGCTTGCCGTCAACCAATCAGAGCGACTCAGCGCCCTGGCGCAGAGACGTGTGTTCTGACCACAGAAACACAACATACCGAGCAATCTGTTCATCACTTTACTAAAGACAGAAATTGAGGACAGACTGGTGGTGTCTGAGCCACCCTGTCATTTATGACGAGTCCTCCTACGGATACCAGACAGGGACAAAAGGGTGGTGTGGAGCAGATAAATGAAGCCAAGCAATACATCCACCAAAGGAAAACATCCGGGTCCTGCCGGGTCAAGCTTCTGATTTTCGAGCGTCCAGCGTCCAATTTGAGCGGCAAGAGCGTTCTTGATGCCAAAATCGCATTCGGTCTAAAGTTCAACTTGTTTCCTGAGACCCCTCCATCCTCCGTGAGAAGGGAGAACTTGCTCCTTGTTTTCTCCGCACCTGATGGAGGTCGAACTTTCTTCCCGTGGGGAGAATGGTAGAACGTTTCAGCCCGACCCAAAGACACGGATACTGGCTCAGTCCTGCCCTGTCATCCGCCACGTTCCACCTACAACAACACATAACCGTCTCATTGCACAGATACGACCTCCTCCCTCTCCCACACCTGGAGGATGAAATGCCGTTTTGAAAACTTTTTTTTCCGTTCTCGCAGCCTTGAGAACAAGAAGAAAGTTCTGGCTTCTCGTGGAGCATGGAGGAGGATAAATTAGCCTCCATCTTGATATGTGCTGCTGGTTTCCATGCGAGCTCATCCTGCGAACCGTTAATCAGACGACTCTTTACGTCTCTCTTTTCGTCTCTAAATGTAGAGGTTCGAAGATCGTGATTGAGGGAGAGAACCTGGACTCTGTTTACCACACCATCATCCGCTTCAAACCCAACGAGAGCCACCTGAAACCCGTGACCAGGGTAGCGTGCTCGCCATGAATCGCAGAATTCATACTTCTCTGCGTGTGCATTTAATTTCCCCGCTGCTTCCCTGCAGGACTGCGTGGGCAAGTCCCATCCGAAGAGGATGGAGTGCGTCACGCCCGTGTTCCTCAGGGATGAGACGGAGGAAGGAGAGCTGTCCTTCGACATGGACGGCGCGCTGGGCCTGTGGGGCAGAGAGTTCTCCTACCACCCCAACGGGGAGCCCATTCCCTTTGAAACGGAGGGACATGTGCTGAGTTTGTACCCTGGCTTTGATGAAGTCTCCCTACATGTGAGTTACCTGATTATCGTTGTCGAGGGTTTGCACGAAGCATAAATATTTTCTTTAAAATGCCTCAAATCTTTTGTTTCCAGCATCAGAAGCTGAACCTGGTGAGCTCCTGTATGACCATAGTTATGACGGTGGCAGACGTTGATTGTGATGCTAAAGTCCTGGATAATGAGATAACCTGCAGGATCCCCAAAAACATGACTATTCCCAGGGAGGGGCTTCCAGTGAAGGTTGGTTTTACTGGGAGTTTAAATGACTGACTCTATACGTGTATTAACCTGTAGCTCACCTGCAGCTTCGTTTCTTTTTTTGTACGCTGTAAGCTCCTAAAGAACGGCTACAACACAATCTGAAGGATCAAATATTAGCTTTACTACATGGATTCAGCCAGATTCAGCCGACTTTGGCTGTTTAAACATCCTGCAGATAATAATGAATAAGTTAAAAAAGCAGCTACATCAATATGCATATAACCTGCAACGAGATCATAAATTCTTCATTAAAACCAACACAGTTTATCAGTTTGTTGAATTATACACAGGACCAGTAAAAGTGTGGACGCACTTCACCTTTAGTTGCATTTAATGGGAAAATGTGACTGCTGCTGCTGACTATAATGTTCTGCATAGAGCAGAGAAAAAAAAACATCTGGATTTTAAATTTCTGGTTTCGACTTGAAGTTAAAGTTGAGTTGGAAATAAATGTAAGGAGTCAATAAAGTTAAACTCAGAGCAGGTTCAGTGACTTTACTGTACTCTGCACTTTGTTCATAAACAAAAAGGGTGATTTTGGTTTTTATATTAAAAATCCATCCATACATCCATTTTTGTACCTCTTATTCCATTTAAGGGTTGCGGTTGGGCTGGAGTCCATCCCGGCGGTTATCAGGCGAGAGGCGGGTCCTCCTTGGACAGATCGCCAGTCCAGTCAATTCACATTATTGTCCCCCGTTTTAAAAGGGCACGACATCAGCTTACAGGACATATAAGTCACACAACTGCACATTCTGGAAATAGTTAACAGTTGAATAAAACATAAATAAATCATTTAAAATGTCATTTTTATTTTAAAAAATAGATTAAAAAACAATTGTTTAAAACATACATAAGTTATTAATAACACAAGAATTAATAAAATATAGTCAATTAAAAGGTATAAATCATAAAAATTTATTTTTGGGAGGAAATTATAGGTAAAGGCCCCCTAGTGGCCAAAAGTTAGGTGGTATCCCTTTAAAACAGCCGATGTGCGTATATCTGCTCGCTAGCATATGATGCAGTGCATGAAAGGTGAAAGGTTTTTCTGCCGTGACAGGCTGCAGCGCCCAGAAATGAATATATTAGATATGACTGTACCGCCTAACCAACTCTGGGAATGCAGAGTTTAAGGTTGAAAAGTTAAGGAGTAGCTCTACTGAAACATAACAGGCTTTTGTACTTTGGTGTCCTCTAATGAAAGCTTTAGTTTACCACATTTCCAATATTCCCAAAATATTTTTGCAAAGTAAAATGCAACCAAACTGAGTCAAATTCACGACTGTACGGCAGTAAAATCATTTAAAAACATTAAAATAATAAAAAATAAATATTTAATAGTAGTGCCGGTAGGTGCACGCTGCTGTGATATTCATGCAATCCTCTCATTTGAACTTGCACACAAGTCTTTATTAGCCAGAATCCTAAATAAAGATACTGTAACTGCGATGTCTCCCTCAGATTTCCATCAACGGGGAGGTTCACAACGTGGGCACCGTGGTGAGGGTCAGCAACCACTACATGGTGGGAATCGTTCTGGGGATCCTGGCGGCTCTCGTGGCCGGGGCCGTGCTGGCTTTCGTTGTTATGAAACATCTGAGGAAGAAGAAGAAAGGTGAGTCGTGTGGACCTTTGATCGGGCTGGTTTACACAACGGAACAGGTCCTTCAACTAGAACATCTCACATTTCGTAGCCGACGTCCACCGGCTGTTGATGATTAAAAAGGAGTTGTGAAATGTTTGCAGCTTCCATGGTGGAGGCACGTCTGACCTACGGCGCCGCCCACTCCGCCACCCACGTTGCAGAGATGTCACCCATTGGAGACTACAGGAGAGGTGAGCGTCCCCGTAATGTTCCCTATTCACCTGCTTCTCCTTACCAGCCTTCCACAAGCTGTTCTGATCAGCTTTTAATGAAAAAGCCCTCCATCGGGTCCAAGAACATGTTCTAGACCACAGGATTGTTTGTGTCTGCTCTTAAAGGGACATACCATGTAACTTCTGACTCGAACATCAGCCTGTGAGGAGTGATGGAGGACGTCTGGGGTCACTATTCAGTGTTTGAGGCGTGGCGGCGCTCACAGGAAACCAGACAGTGTAGCGATCCGGGAACGGATCATGTGACCTGCAGCTTTGCTCTGTAACAGAGAGGCTCTGCTTTGTGCTGCTTTTCCTCCTCCACCATATAAACTTTGTTGTGGCGGAAGTAAGAAGGTGGAAATGTTGTTTGAGGAGAAGAGGAAGCAGGACAGAGATCTCTCCAAACGAACCAAATTTATTCAGAATAGCAGGAAGTCCTGATGAGCTGCAGAACGCTGCAGGATACGTCTGTTAATGTGGCTTTTTGATGCTAATCGGCTTCAAACCAAAGCTAGGGTGTCGAAGCTAAAAGGCTGGAGGTGTAACGATTCACTTTAACAACGTTTTGATTCATATCACGGTTTGTGGTTACGATACGATTCATGAACGATTCTAGTTCATTTAGAACAATTCAATCCGAAACGATTCAGTGTCTTGAAATCGATTCAGTATATCTATCAACAACTATCATCTAAAATCCAACCAGTGTGATTGTCGTAAATAATATGGGTATAAACAAAACAAGAAACAATAATTAATAGCAAATCCATTCACAACTTTTTTTTTTTTACTAAGTTCACCTCTCCAAGTTGAATCAACGGGCTAAAACTTTTGTGGCATTATTTTCAATATTTAAACACATTTTTTAATGAAAGTACAGTTAGTTTAAGCAATATTTTAATAACCTGCTACTTCCACTATTTTCTCAACATTTAAAGTGTAAAAATAAAATCTTCGGTGCTTCGATCCAAAGTATTTCTCAATATTGATTCAAATCGATAGAATACCTTTTATAACGATAATAGATGGGTAAATATCGATTTTACTACCAACTTGCCGAGCACATATCGATCTGTTGAATCATAGGAATATAAAATCGATATATCGATTAATAATTACACCCCCATAATCAGCTACAGACCAAAGCTAACATGTCGAAGCTAACTGGAATTGTTCTCAGCTAAGAACAAATAGAAAGTAGGAAGATTTGGGTGAATGAAATAATATTTGGAAAAGGTTTGTAAGTAGAATTTAAGAATACATGATTAGGTGAATGAGGCCAGGGATCCTGTTCGCTTGGTAGCCTTTCTAACTCTTTGTGAACCTAACCAGTGACGTCCCTGAGCCCTCCCACCCCATTAGTGGGCTTCCCCGGCCTGGCTTACGCTGCAGGGAGTCTGGATCCAGCCCTGACTCCCCTCATGCAGACAGAGAAGATCTCCATCTCCAGCTTCAGGCCAGAGCTGCTGGAAGAGGTGAAAGATGTGCTCATCCCCGCCGAGATGCTCGTCGTCCAGCACCACCGGATCATAGGAAAGGGTCGGAAAAGCTCTTGTGCTTCTGACTTTAACAGCTCGCTGCAGACCCTCGGGTGTGTTGTCTCATCACTGTTTGTGCTGCAGGCCACTTTGGAACCGTCTATCACGGATACTTCACGGACCCCAACAACAGAGGAACCCACTGCGCCGTCAAGTCTTTAAATAGTTGAGTAAAGTATGCTTCTTGCACTGGGAGAACGTTGGAAAGGCTCCTTAGGGCCGGGACGCGAGCTAGCTGTTGATCACAGCCTCCCACTGGCATTGCTTTATGATTTAATTTAAATTGTGATTCTTTGACATTGCAGATTCTTGTGAAGTAAAAAATATTTTTAAAAAAAGAAAATGTAAGTTTTTTTTAATCATCTTTAGGGGTTAATTTACATTAGGAAAATTCAAATTTGCTTGCGATAACCCCCCCAAGACAAGTAAAAAATGTAAAAACAAAAAATTCAATAAAATTTTGAAAAATTATTTAAATTTTTTTCTCATTTTGAAAAGAAAGCAGACTTCTTGTGAAATTTATGTGAAACGATTTGTGTCTCCCGCCCCTGACGATCTGCCTCAGGGATAACGGACGTGGAGGAGGTGGAGCAGTTCCTGAAGGAAGGCATCATCATGAAGGGTTTCCACCACAGCAACGTGCTGTCGCTGCTGGGCATCCTGCTGCCTCGGGAAGGGCTCCCCCTGGTGGTGTTGCCGTACATGAAACACGGGGACCTGCGGCACTTCATACGCTGCGAGAAGAGGGTGCGACATGAATCCCGTCAATCCCATCAGTTTAGGGACGGCCGTCGTGCAGAAGCTGCTCCGGAACAAACTTAGAGACGAAACTTCCACCAAATGTGGAAACTTTTAAATCTGGGTGAAAATGTTCCTGTTCCCGTGCGCCTGTGCATGAAATCTGCACTGTAGTTTGAACTTATCTTGCTTTTAATCAGCTAAATTTGAGATTTATTTTTAATTCGTTCATTAAAAAAGGATTTTATCGTGATTTTTGTTTTACTTTTCACTCTTTCTTTGCATCTATCCGTGATGCTTTCAATGTTTTTTGTAATGTAACGTTATATGGCCGTATAACGCTAAAACAAACGCATTTAATTGTGATTTTAGCGTTTTAAAATAAAAAAAATAATAATAAATTTTCATTTTTTATGTTTTCATTGCATTTACCGGTAAAGCCTTTAGTGTTTTGTGTAAAGCGCTTTGAAAGGCGTTGAGCAGGAAATGTGCTGTACTGGTACTGGCCTTGCATGGTAACTACCTCCTAAATAACGTGCTTGCCCGTTGGATTTTTCTAGAATCCCACGGTTAAGGATCTCATCGGGTTCGGGCTGCAGGTTGCCAAGGGGATGGAGTATTTGGCTCAGAAGAAGTTTGTGCACAGAGATCTTGCCGCTCGTAACTGCATGTGAGTTGGGAGACGAGCAGCTACCATCTGAATCTGGTGAAAGATTTCACGGCTAAAATTCGCCTTTTCCCCGTTTTTAGGCTGGATGAGTCGTACACGGTGAAGGTGGCCGACTTCGGGATGGCCAGGGATGTTTTCGATAAGGAATATTACAGCGTGCAGGATCACAGGAAAGCCAAACTGCCCGTCAAGTGGATGGCCATCGAGAGTCTGCAAACCCAGAAATTCACCTCCAAATCTGACGTGGTGTGTGCGTGTGCATGTGTGTGTGCGTCTGTGTGTTTGTGCGTGAAAAGGACCCAAAGAATGGTGTGAAAATAAAATTGTGCTTTATCTGAGTCGCACGTGTTGCTTCTCCTGCCGCAGTGGTCCTTCGGGGTGCTGATGTGGGAGATGCTGACCAGGGGAGCCAGCCCCTACCCAGAGGTGGACCCGTATGACATAACTCACTATTTACTGAAGGGCAGGAGGCTTCCGCAGCCTCAGTACTGCCCTGACCCGCTGTAAGTCACAGAAATGCTACCTTCATATCGCCTCCATCGCTGATTAACACTAAGAAGTTATACTTTAGAAAGTACAGGGTGAAATATCAGGACACAAAGTCCAGACGGTAACAGGACGTCTGTTCCTCACAGCGCGGTTAATGTTTCAGAGGACTGCTGGTCTAACATGGGGGGGGGGTACGAACTCTGAGCACCACAGACTTATAATGAGACACAAAACTTCACAATTCTAGAAAAATACAGCGAAGAACAAGTTTTTCCAGCTAATTTTAGATCTGGTGAGGGTTGAATTTATTGTCTTATTCCAAGAAATCTTATCAAGTGAATTTTCAGATTTTTTCTTATTTCATGCAAAAATACCTTGTTTTAATTTTTAACCATTTTTTGAAGTGGCCTTTTTTTCCAGTGCAGTAAAATCTTGTCCAGGAACTTGGTGTGGCCTGAATCTGGCCTCCAGTCCAGCTGCTCTGAGGTGGAAATGTTGTAAATACAGCTCTAAGTGAAGCTTTGTGGAGACATTGTGTGTGGATGTTAACATTGGCATTAGGGCTGTGGGCGCGTCCCTCTGCTTTTGCATTCCACTGTTAGAAATCGCTGCACATCACCCGTCTGAGGGTGGAGGGTGGGGCGAGCGGTGCAGTAAGTCAGGCATCATTTGTTCCGTGCCTTGCACACGCTGAGTGATATCTAAATGGATTATGCTACGTTGTGACGTGGAAAATAAACCCGGTTATCTCCTGATGAAAAGGTAGCCACAGAAATCTTTCTTAAGTGGCTAATTGCGGATTTCACACATGTATTTACTCTGCTTAATCATGAAAAGTACACTGCCTGACCAGACAAGCCTCCGCCTGGATTTAACCAAGCAAAAAGAGGCGGAGCCTCCTCTGGCTAATTACTTAACTTCTCATTTCTTAAACCAGCATGAGGAAAGACTCCTCGTGGTCCAGGAGGACCAGGTTATCGACACCAAGCGGCGAAAGCATGTAAGAGATGCAGGAACCACTAAAACTAGTTCAGAACCGTACAACGCATCATTATAAACGGGAGGAAGGAAAACAACAATAGAGCTCAGGGCTGTTTAACAGTGAGCGAACATTTCCACATGAAAAAGCTGAATTAATTAGAAAGTGAAGGACCTGTGTGGGTGCAGCTCGGCTGACTCACTAGCCTTGGACCATAGTTTTCTTTGTACTCAACACGCAAAAAGCAAAAAGTCTTGAAACTTCTTCTTTATGTCTCATTTTAATAAAGAAT
>JBBBVT010000003.1:31273649-31287715 GCA_037177035.1 Craterocephalus eyresii
TTAGATGCTTCTCTGCAGGTTTTAGATGCTTCTCTGCAGGTTATCGATGCTTCCCTACAGGTTATCGATGCTTCCCTGCAGGTTTTAGATGCTTCTCTGCAGGTTATCGATGCTTCCCTACAGGTTTTAGATGCTTCCCTGCAGGTTTTAGATGCTTCTCTGCAGGTTTTAGATGCTTCTCTGCAGGTTATCGATGCTTCCCTACAGGTTATCGATGCTTCCCTACAGGTTTTAGATGCTTCCCGTCAGGTTTTAGATGCTTCTCTGCAGGTTTTAGATGATTCCCTGCAGGTTTTAGATGCTTCTCTGCAGGTTTTAGATGCTTCTCTGCAGGTTTTAGATCTTGGTGGTTGCTAAAGACGAACTTTCCTGGTGCAATCTCCAAGTTGAGTTAAGTTTTGTTTAACCAAACTTGGGTGGACAAATTCACTTCAAAGTCTTAACTTTAATATCTTGTAAACCTTCTACATAAATATTATGTCTCTAACATTTCATAACTTGGCAAGCGGCTTCTCACAGTATTTTAGCCTGATTCACCTACTTTCATCTAGACACATTTTATTTCCAGCTGAAAATAAACAATATGCCAGATGTTAAAACTGTAACATTTAACTATTTCTTGGAAAATAGGAACACATTTGTAATCTGAAGGCAGCAACATTTCATTTATTTTCATAAATGAGCTTTGCAGAGAAGACGGTGATGGATCTGAGTCATGTTCACATCTGGCTTCTTCTCTGCAGGACAGAACTTTAACCTGCATCTGTGGATTTCATGGTGACACTTTGATTTCTGGAAACCATGCAGTGATTTCATCCAGCCTTGTCCCATGCACACAGAGATTCCTCCTGAATCTTCTGATGGTATTCTACACTGTAGATGGTGGACCTTCAACATGTTTAGACCCATTTTTTCTCAGTTGCTGAGTTTACTGGACTGTCTTGGTGTTTCAGAGTCAAGTGGAAATCTGTTCTCCAACATTTTCCAAACATTGTAAAAGACCGCAAATTCAACAGGTCGCTACTTGAATTTGTGGACTGAATAAATAATTAAATGTCCCAAACAAGACGTATTGATTCTGAGCCTCAGCAGCATCTCCTGCTTCCATTAGATGCTTCGTGTAATATTTAACAGGCTTCTCGGCCGTCCTTGGAGCGGGAAACTGGGATTCATGCAGGCCGATCTATGGATAGATAAGGAACTCGTGGTCCCCAGACCTGGACCCAGATGGGCCTGTTGTGCTGGAGGTTTGTATCTCTTGATATTCCATCAAGATATTCCATGTTGAGGCGAGAGGTCCATCATGTCTGAATGGATGGAGCGTCCCTTTCGGAGGGTCTGTAGCATCTCGCTGAGTCCAACCTTTCAATTATTTAGAGTTTTCTGAGGGCAGAAGCAGCGTCAGGAAGGAAAGTTGAGCTCGGCTCTGTCCTTGTCCCGCGTAAAAAGCAAAGTACCGGAGTCTTCTGGAAGGTTGCCGCTCAGTGACCTGAATCTGGCTCGTGGCTGTCCAAGCTTTCATCTTCTTTGCACGTTGCATCAGAAGCAGCAAAAACATGCTGAAGATATATCGATAAAAAGTATTTCAGACTCAGATGGTAATGAACTAATTAAAATTCCGCCCGTCCTCCACTGTTCTCCGACCTGCCAGTGTTTACCTCATTACATCGATTTTCCATGAAAGTTTAACTCGAACAAAAGTGCTCAGAGCTGATTCTTTTCATTAGTCTAACCTCTGGACGCTCTTTGGTCTGAACCAGACACACGATCTTCCTCAGAAATAACCGTCTATCAGCAGAGTTTCTCTCTGCACAACACCCTGAAACATTCTGCTACCCGTCACCCGCCGGTGTATTTTAGTTTTTAACGAACTGATTCAGCGCGGATGACCTTTGTTTGGCCGTTAATGCAGAAACGAGTCGCCTCCAGTGGGACAATAAGCTGGTCCTTGTTACCGGGGGCACGGCTCAATTATCCCAGCCTTTGTGTGAGTCCTGTTCCTGCAGTTTGCCTCCTATTTCTCAACCATGTTGCAAAATTAATGATAAGCACGTCTTTTCAAGACATCTGTTACAGTAATTTGTGCTCTGGGGTGTCCAGGGTGATAACACCGGGACACAATAGCAGGCGAGACATCACGCGGTGGGCTCGTCTGTGTTCCCAGTAATGGAAGTTCTCCATTGTAAATCTGTTTCCTTTGGAAAGAATTATCTTTTCAGTTTCCCGTTTTTATTTTTATAAGGAACTGATGAGATGAGAATGCTCAGCTGATCCGAAAATGTGTCGGGTACAGCTTTAAGGCCAGATAATGACTCGTGTAAAGCACCGAAGGGCTAAAGAATGAAATATCTGAATGTGTGCGTCTGTTAATGGGCTGTGAAGCTTCAAAGTATTTTACTAACTCATTTATTTTCATGTCTAAAAGATATGAAAATAAATAAATGAAGGCTGAAGTTGTGATTTTTCCCATGATGGGGCATTAAAAAAAAAACAGTTAAACACCTATTCTCACATGATTTATTTAATACATTTCAAGAAGGTTAAATAAATTTAAAGTTTATTTGGTTTTAGTGATGCACACCAGGGAGAGACGTTCAACCCAGCTTTATTTATACAGCTCTCCACAGACAAACCTTCCCTCAGCGGGCTAAAGCTAAGTTGCTGTTAACGTCAAAAAACTGCGGTTTTGCTACTTTTTCTTCCCGATTCCGATACTTGTGCTATTGGTATCGGCTGATACCAAGTACCGATACCACAATATTATAAAACAAATGTCATATTACACCTGCATGGCTGTGATATGATTAGCATTGTGTAAGGCCTGGCTCAGATTAAACTCTTTGCAAAACAATAATGAACACAAACTGAAGCCATTTATCTTCAAATTTAGTCTTGCTTGTGGGAGTGTTTATTGTGAAATCATGTCACATCGCTGACATCATTACTATTAGCTCTTTGTCTAACCTTGTCTAACTGTCTAAAACAGTGCTGCAGATGGTGCACAGTGCAACTGTTTTAAGAACAACAAAGAAGGACTGTGTCAGCTAGTAGTGCTAATCAGTAAATATACTTATTTTTATAAATTATGTGGTATTAAATTGCGACCTGAACTCCAGTACTCACTGATACCAGAATTTTGGACAGTATCGGAGGCATTTCCGATACCGATACCAGTATCAAAACAACTCTAGTTTTATGATGTTTTTAACTAAGTTAAATGAAAAAACAATGTCTTATTTCATTAAGTTATAAATGAGCAAATTTCCATTCATTATGATTTTCTCCAGATATTTGGATCATTTTGACTAATTGAGCCTTTTCTTCAGAGGAAGGTAGGAATCACGGTGCAGACGTGTAGCTGTATTTCTCCTGCGTGGAAACTCAAACCTCACAATGAGGGACTACTTCCAGTTCACGCTGCCGTATACCGTCCACAGCTTTTCAATATTTCATGGAAACCCAACAAGTTGCCGTTCATCTCCAGGTACAGCATGTGTCCTCTTCTTTCTGCTGAGCTGACAGGTTCATCCAGAAGATGGGAGCTTCGTAAAGAATGCATCAGCCGTGCGGCCTGCCTCTCAGCACTCTGCTCGCTCACCATAATCAATACCAACCGATGCGACAGGAGCCTGGCTGGAGGTTTAAACGGGCGCGTTATGGCAGCATCATGCTGACACCCTCTCTCTCGCATCAGCATCCATTTTTAATCACGTTATCTGGCCTTACTGCTGCTCGTCAAGTGCCTCAGCCTGCTGTCAGAGTGTGGGCTTGCAGAGAGGGATAAGAGCTCTCACTGCTGCTCGCTGGAGGAAATAGATGTGCGGCTGCTACTGCCTACCTCTCCTGGACCATCTGTGGAGTGGCAGCACCGGGTGACGATTACATAAGGAATTCACATCATAACAGGCCTTTGCCTTCCCACTTTATGCAAACAGGACCTTCAGATTATTTAAATTTATGTCTCAAAATGTCTTAATCTGTTCTTTTTTACTCATCTTCAACTTCCAGCTCCGTTACGCTTCTCATCAGTCATTAAACATTACGTCGTGTTTTAATGAATCCTCTGCGGTGAATATTCATGGGTGAAAAACATGATGTAATCCATGATATCTAAATAAATATGTCATGCATGGGTTAATGCTACGGTTAACATGATGCATTACAAACAACCAAATGGTTTCCTGACAAGTTTAATTAGAGCAAAGTCGTCCTTTTATGTCTGTTTATGTCTGGTGGCTTTGTAGCTTCATTTCATTTCATCTTCCACTTCTGTGTGTGATACTGGTGCTTCACACTCGTTACCGATACTAGTGATCCACTATTTTATGATACTAGCTTAGAGGAGGAAAAACACAAAAATACCACAATCCAAACAACAGAAAATTCATAGATAAATATTAGGGCTGTCCCAAACGATTATTTTTTAGAATCGATTTATCTGTCGATATTTTTTCTGATGCATTTAACGATTCGATTATTTTTTCATTTAATTTCATAATCTAACGATTTTTTTGTGCTTGATAAATATGAAAAAGAATTTACCCAGAACAAATACCAAAAACGTTCTCAACATTCAACATTTTATTTGATACTAAAAATATTGTGAAAGTTAAAGTGAGTTTAGCAGCACTTTTAACCAGTCGTAACAAAAATCCTTACAAAAATGTGTTCACAGTTCAATTTGAATGAAAAAGAGTTATGCTGCATTCTGAGGCATTCCCAACATATTTTTTTTCGTCTTAAAGAAATATAAATGTGTAAAATTTCAGTAGCTGCAATAATAATTATAAATACCACACAACCATACCGTATAGTAACTTCACATGAGAAGCAGCATAATAACAAGCATGTAGCGTTAGTTTGGTCCATTTTCTACACAATATTCAGCAAACAAGAATAAGCATTTAAGCATTTACACAGTCATTTTTCATTTCTTTAAAGCAGAATTAAGTGTTTATGAGGTCATTTTATATCTCTTTAAAGCATAATTAAGTGTTTATGAGGTCATTTTATATCTCTTTAACGCAGAATTAAGTGTTTATGAGGTCATTTTATATCTCTTTAAAGCAGAATTAAGTGTTTATGAGGTCATTTTATATCTCTTTAAAGCAGAATTAAGTGTTTATGAGGTCATTTTATGTCTATTTAAAGCAGAATTAAGCGTTTATGGGGTCATCTTGAATCTAAAGCAGAATTAAGCGTTTATGAGGTCATCTTGTATCTAAAGCAGAATTAAGCGTTTATGAGGTCATCTTGTATCTAAAGCAAAATTAAGTGTTTATGAGGTCATTTTTATATCTATTTAAAGCAGAATTACACATTTTCACTGACATTTTTCATTTCTAAAGCGGAATGAAGCGTATTCGCGACCATTTTTTTCATCTTTTTAAAGCAGAATTAACTCTTATTCTGAACTAAAATGAAATTAAAACTCTCATGTAAACATGGCTATTGCTGAATGCAAAATGATGCTTAAATGATTTCTAACTCAGAACAAAAAGCCTCTATCATTGCCTATCTGCCTCTGACTTAACCTGGATTGAATCCAAACTGCAGTAGCGATCATGTTGCTGTTCACCTCCACATTAACTGGATGTTTGTTACAGAATGTAAAACAAGGCTGAAAGAATCAAATCCATGTGTAATCAGTAGCTCTGTGTACATCAGCAGATACTTGGACACATTAAGTGTGGCTTTGCACACTTTGGCCTGCAGCTCTCCGTCTCTGGCAGTTCCCCAACAAGTCATCTGGGATAGAAGATAGTCACAAAACAGAGTGCAATTAAAAAGAGTGTCTTTCAGGCGTGAGAGCCAGCAGCAGCGAGGCGGGAGTCATGGTAACACCTAATGGATGCAGCAACGGGGAGATAAAGGTGATGTCCTGTCAGAAGGCCATCATGTGTGCTTCCTCACAACCTGGACATGTCGTCCTCGGTACGATTGTATGTTGGAAGGGATGAATAAAAGCATCAGTTAAACTTTTTACGGAGGCAAAACTGAGACCAAAAATGTGGGAAAAGGGCAACGAATGGTCGGAAAAATAGGTAAAGTAGGAACTTAAACTGGCTAGAAAAGAGTACCTTAGAGAGGTTGAGTCTCTCAGAAGCAGACATGGACTAACTAATTAATATTAGATATTAATATTGGAGCTTTATTTATAAGTCCCTTCATTACAGGTTGTCAGAGCGTGGGCCAACGTCGCCGCTCAATAACATTTCTGGCGGCCCTGAAACAAATTTACAGTTCCGTTTTAGTCTTTAAATCCAACTGTAGACTATATTTCTTAGAAAAGATGAATCTCACTTCCGTGGTCTTTGGCGACATCTACAGAGATACGCAGTAATTACAGGTCTGAGTTTTATCTTTAGGCTATTAATGATAGCAAGGATATTTTCTTTTTGCCAGAAAACTTGCAACTGTTCTTACCTTGCTGACAGCTAAAACAAAAGCTTTCCAGTGGGAATTACAACATGCGTTACATCCACGCTAAAAGAAACGCACCCGAGGAAATATGTGGTAGACTGGCACTGCCAGACAAAGCTTAATGCGACAACATTGTTTAAAGAAGCTGCTTACAATCGTCTGCACGCGAGATTAGATATGGAGACTTTCTCCTGCTGAAATTAGTACTCATCGCCAAAACTAATGAAAACCTCCTCAATCTCTGCGATGGCAGTGAGTATAATAATTACAACTTAGAAGAGACAGTGGGGAGGACAGCAAAACAAACCCCTGCCAGCTGAAGATGCACTATTAAAATAGCCGTGGCTTCCACCAAACACATCCAGGCCTCCATATTTTGTCTGGATACTCGATTACTGCTGCTTTCAACCGATGTCTGCATCTCTAGTCTACTTTGAGTCCTTGAATTCTCCTTACATGATGCAGTTTAAGCATAGCCTCCATACCTGCTCAACAGCTTTTCTATAAAAATACACTAAGGCCCAATCTCTACCCCCCCTCAGCCCTACGTCTTCTCCTTTATCGGGAGTGTGAAGGCAGAGCTTTGTGTTTCCAGCCCTAAGGACGACTCCTCTCTCCATCTAAGCCGAAGCGTATCAGGAGGCCGGTCGGCTCGTGGCTGTTTAGAGACAAACGTGTCCCACAGATCTACAATACAACAGGAAAACGAGCCGTAACTTCCAGCCTCACAACCACAGAAATAACAGTGACATATGTTCTTATTGTATATACAATGTTCCCCATAAGCTGTTATGCAAATTACGAGGGGTGAGCTCTAAACTCAGCACTGCCCACTAGTGGAGTTTACCCATGACAAAGTAAAAGTTGCATGGAAGTATGTGCACAGCAAAGAACAATGTATGCACCGTTCTCTCTCTACGCACCGTTCTGTCTATGCACCGTTTTGTCTATGCACCGTTTTGTCTATGCACCGTTTTGTCTATGCACTGTTCTCCATGACATTTTGTTGACAAGGATAACATGAATTGTTTTAAGTTGCCTTAAATGTGAGAGGTTTTTCTTTTAACTCTGGTTTGCATTTTTGAGAAAGAAAGACTTGTGCAAACAGAACTGCAGTTTCACAGCGTGAGCTTCAGTCTTCGGGCCCCTCTGAGCGAATCCGTTCACAGTTTGGTGTAGGGAAGCACCAGCTTGCTACAGCTACCGGACAGGGATCCTCGACTCTGGACCGGGGCATCGTCCTGCAGGTGTAAGATGATCCTCTGCTGCAACACACTTGGATCAAACGACGGCTCATTAGGGTGCTTGTCCAGAACTTGACAACAGGTAGTTGGCGATCCTTTTCATTTGAGCATTAGCTGCTGTGTGAATGATGACGAGCTTTAAGCTCAGGCCAATAATTCTGCTGCATTGATTGCTGGCAAAATGTAGGTGACATAAATTCATGCCCACATTTTCCTGCCTTTCCACACAATGGAATTTAACAGGATGGAAAAAGGTTACCTTAAACATGTGTGGTGAAATCACTGCTGTAGAGTCTGAAGCTACAACTTCAGCTGAATATGGCAGATTCCTACATATCCTCCAATGTTTTTAAAGGGTAAATAAAACGTTTTAAACGCATACTCTTATACAGCTTTAATGAAGAATGTCATTTCACACATAGAACATGAGAGCGAAACATCTAAGGCTGCATTGTGAGTCAGCCGGGCTGAAAGCTGCAGAGGACAGCAGCTGCTTTCACAGGAACCGGTGATGAACAGCACCAATTTAACAGCAGACACTCCAGCTGCATTTCCTCTGTTCTCCTGGACTCAATGTTCCAGCTCCACTGACACCTTCCTTCACACATTCTCATCTCTTACCTCCCACTAAAGAAACTCCTGTCAATCATCCAGAGCAGATGGGAACAATTGCTGCCAAACCAAACCTGCCTTTTGTGCCAGATCAAAGTAAAGTTGCTTTCTAAGTTGCTTCACCTGCAACTATTTTAACTTCCATTCTAGCTCCAATGGTAAACACTTCATTAAAATATACATACATAAATTGTTACTGAGAGAAAGTTCCCACCTGGATTTAACTAAGCAAAAAGGGGCGGGGCCTCATGTCAGATAATTCCTACATGGGTGGCTTTTCCAGTTATTAAACTGCAGCTGATCAATGAGCAGCTTCTTATTAAAGCAGCATGAGGAAAGACTCATCATGGTGGCCTGGTCCAGACGGGTCAGATTATCAGAACCGAGCAGAGAAAACGTGTCAGAGATGCAGGAACCACTGAAAAAGGTCATGTGGTCTGATGGTCCACATAGACCCTGTTCCTGTTGTGTCTACCCTACAAAGCTGTGGGGGCAAGTTCAGGTCCAGGTTCAGGGACCAGGTGACAGACCTGAACTCCATGGAGGATCTCTGGGACCTGCTGGACTGACTTCCTGGTCTGAATGGACAAACTCTGGTCTGTGGAGGATGTGAAATATTTTCCAGTGTGGCTGTTGTTGTAGAGACTTAGTCTCAGTTTTATGTGTAGCTTTAATAGAAAAAGACTGTCTAAAAGCTGAGACGGAAATCGAAGACGAGTAAATTTTAGCTGTGCAAGAATTTAGCTGCGGTAAGCAAGAAGCAACAGAATCACTTAGTCTGCAGTTCTGCTGCTGCATAACTGTCTGTTAAATCGTCATTAAAGCGCCGTGTGCAGCGTTCTGTGACATGCCACATCACCGGAGTTAAGTCCCAGTTCTGTCAGCAGAGCTGGTACGTGTGCTCAGATAAAAAGACAAACTGATCACTGCTTTTCTTTTTATTTATTTATTTCCATAAAGTTTGCACACTTCTCGTTGGCCAAGAAAAACAAACAGAAGAACAAGAAGAAAAAAGGGCAGGAAAGTAGAGATCTGCACGCTTTGGAGGACTGAAAGAGGTTTATTTAAAGAAGATTTTCTTTTTTTATTGTTTAATCTGCCTTTAGATGAGATAAGTTTAAGCTTCGACATTTCCTGCAGGTTTGAGCGCTGGTCAGGCTTTGTGAGCAGCCACAGTACGAGGACGTGATGAAACAGTGCCGTAATAAGCTTGCCTCTCGCTGAAGTGCTTACTCTTTCATTAACTATGCATTAGTCTCCTCAGCAGCACATAGAATTCAAAGATAGATGTACATTCCCTCCTCAGTTCATGAGGTGCACCTACAAACAGTGCAGCGTAAAATAGCAGCTTTGCATGAAGGCTGGCTTCTCGCTCTGCAGCGAGCGCAAATGATCATCACTTCTTCCTCCTCCGTTACTGCACATCGTCCTCTTCTTCATCCAGAAGATTCATTCAGAAAATTGTAAATCCAGCATTTAATTTGGAAGTTAATCTTCATCTGCCTGCCCTCGCTGGAACTCCGGCCAAGAAGCGCTGATTAGACACAAATTCAGGCCGACTGCCGAGTCTAAACTGGGCTCAGGAACTCCGTCACACCCCACTGTGTCCCAGCTCCTGTGGATTTGGAAGAAAATGGTTCGTATTTTTTTTAATTTGAAGTTGTCGTCTCAGACTCCAGATGAATAAATCCCTTTTTTTTTGGTTTTCCTGGTTGCAGAAGGCAGTGAAAGTATAAGACCTGAGTATTAGAACCACTCAGAGGAAATATCATTTGTGTTCATAAAAGTCTGCAAATAGAAACGTTTGAGCCCCGATGTAGAGCCGCTGAGATCCTGCAGAGTTGCGGCTTCTCTGGGAGTCTGCTCCACATGTGAAGAGCAGAGAAACGGGACCAGGTCTAGTTCTGACTCTGGGACCAGGAAGTAGTCCTGACCCTGATAACCTGAGGGATCTGGTTGTAAGATCATGGATAAACCAGTCATATTTTGTAGACTAACAGCATTAAAGAATAGATTTTTAAACCAGAAAATCAATTCGAAAATTGTGGAGTTTTTTCTCCCACCCCTGCAGAGCAGAGTGTAGAATGAGAGCTGCTGAGCCTCAGTATGACCTATATGTGCTTGTTTTCTTTCTATAGAAAACAATAAATATATTAATCCCTAAAAACGAAGCTAGACTTCATAATGTTGTTGAATACGGGCTCTCTGAGCGAAGGGCTAATGGGAAGGGAGAAGTTGAGGGGCTAAGGGAGAGGTTAAGGGGAAGCTGTGGATAACTGCGGAGGATTTTCCGATGCAGACTTCATGGCAAAGGGGTCGGAGTTTTACGCTTTCACACAGGAAACAAACATGGTGCCGAAAGACTTGAACAAAAAGTTTAATAAATAAATAACGTTAAATAACAACGTTAAAACGATGAATTATTGGTAAAAACGTTACGATAAGGTCAATGTTTACCATGACAGCAACATGCTCCATCTGACCGCCCTATGCATGTTTCAGAAATAAAAGTAGTGATGTGTTAAATTACATAAAGGTTGTAACTGGGGGGCATTATATATAAAATAAGGATGTAGGTCATTGTTATCTCTGTGGTTATAAGGCTGGACGTTACATGCAGTGTCAAAGTCACATGACTAGAACAGTCCAGTCCATTTACCCCTGTATGTAGTTCCCGTCACCATCTCGGAGGTGCAGCAACAGAATGCCCGACAGCTCGGCTTTGACGCGTAACTCATGAGGAAATCGTCAAAGAAAAGCTGCCGAAGCAGTCCCTGTGTTCACCGTGTTTTCCTTCATCTTCCTTCTACCTGTAGTTTAGTGATTGTTTATCTGTGACAAGATTGAGTTCGGCTGCATCTCAGAAAACGTGTGTGTCATCCTGCTGTTCTGTTCTTCTCGGGGAAAACATTTCGCCTCATTGGGGCCTGAGGATTCTGCTCCCAGCGACAGGAAATCAAAGATCTGGGAGACAGGGAACGCCTTCAAAGCACTGCGTGCTCATTCTCTGCATCTCTGGCCGTGATGAGGCTGGAATAAACGGCTCCATGCAGAAGCATACAGAGGTGGGAAAATTCAGAAAAATTACGTCAAAGTACTTTCTTTTTATCTAAAAATTTACTCAAGCCAAAGTACCCATCTAATCTACTTGAGTAAAAGTGAAAAAAAATACTTGATTTAAAATGTAAGTTATTTAGTGACTTTCATTATTGATGAAGGAGAATTTTACTTAAGGAGGATAAACAGTGAATATTGGGGTTACACAGGAAAAAGCTCTTGGCCTTACACCGAACATCACGCCAGTCAGGCTTTTACCTAAAAGCTAACTGGAGCTAGGGGAGGTTACCACACTGCTATAATTTTCAGTTCTTACCATCATATTCCCACACTATTACCATGTTATTTCTGTGCTGCTTACTCGCAGATCTAATGTGGACCCGATCACAGTCCAGAGTGCAAACATGGGAATAAAACACAGATTTTCTGCAACCTGTGCTGCTTAGAGCTTGTTTCCATGCACCAGCAGAACAGAAAAACAAACACTGAGTGGCTTTTTTCCATAGAAACATGGGAAGTTTCTGAAGAATAAGCCAAGCAGATAAACATGGGAGATGCTCCTGGACTAGAAAGAAAAGCTGTCTCTGAATTATGGCGCATGTCTCGTCTCTGAGGGATTGTCCCGGTGTGGCGTGCATAATTATGCTTGCAGGAATAACTCCGGCAGCAAACTGCAGGGTTTCTCTGTGACTGGAAGCCTGTTGCTGCAGACGCTTTCTGCTGCATTGAGCTTTTTAAGGAGCATCACGTGTTAAAACGTGTTTCCAGCTGAAACCTGGTGGCAGCTTAGTGAATATTCAGCACTGAGAACGCGGCTGCTTGCTGCTGATTAACGCCTGGAAAGCTGCCTCATTAAGCACGAATGTAAATGAGACGTTATTTCCAGAAGCTGCAAATAGACAGAAAGCAACAAAATCATATTTCTATTTTATTTCAAGTGAATTCAAATTTGTGCTGAATTCTTCTGGAGGGTCGCGGCGTGGAGCGGTGGGTTTCCGTCTTTTCTTCTTCCTCCATCTTCCCGTCTTCCTGCTCAGAATAATGAAGCTCTGATTATTCAGGAGGAGAAATTATTCTCATGAGAAATTCTCATTTTATTCAGCATAGAAGCAAACACCTGAAGTTAAGACATCCTGGAATATAGAATAAACTCACATGAAACACGAGTTGGTGACACAGAGCAGCAGCCAGAACAAGCAGTTCCCTTTCGGTCGGGAGACTCGGTACAACACATGAGTATGGGGATTGCGCCCTCGCGAGAACATCCTGAAGACGTTTTTTTTCAACACGCCTCCCAAGGCCAATGAGACTGCTGCAGTCCCGGGAGGGCGGGGCCTCCCGCATTATATACTGACTGCGCAGGCTCATCTCCTCAATCTTATTGCACTTCACCTCGCTTACCTGGGGTGCAGGAAACTTGTTGGCGATATAACGGCCCGCTTGGAGGTGAGCTAGCTCCCTGCGTAGGGCGTCACCACAAGTTCTCCTGCACTTTTTCTCTGGTTTAGCCTGCTAACGACCAGGTCAACCCCTAGCCTGTTTAGCCTGCTAGCTGGCTTAGTTTCTTGGTCTCTCCTTGTTTAGCACTGCTAACAGGAGTGTGTTTAGCAAGCTAATATTTAGCCTGTTTCGTTCACGAACGGGCCGAAGTTTTCAGTTTCTTGTTTAGCACTGCTAACGAGAACGAGCTTAGCAAGCTAACTCTCCGCCTGTTTAGTCCCCTAACTGGCGGAGTCAGGTCCCACTTGTTTAGAGCGGCTAACGGGAACCTGGTGGGCTTAGCTAACGATTAGCCTGTTTAGCTTTACTAACTGGCAAGTGTTGCTCCGTTGTGCGACATGGCCTCAGAGAGGTAATGCAAAACCCCCATCAAGTCTAGCGCTCGTCCCTGCCCGAGTGCATGTGGTTTCTTTCTCCCTGAGAAAGATACACATGAGGCTTGCCCAGTGTGTCTTGGCATGTTGCACGCGAAGGCGGCTCTTGCTAACCCCGAGTCCTGCGCACATTGTTGCCGACTTCGGCGGTCGACCCTGGAGAAGCGCCTGACGTTCCTGTCTAAGCTGTTAGAGGGCTCCGCAGCAGCTAGGGACCCCCTACTGTCTGAGACACTCGGGCCTCCAGAAGAGGAGGAACAGGGAGAGATGGAAGATGAGGCCACTGCGGCATCTTGGGGCGCCTAGATGGATGGTAGAGGCATGGAAGAGGATTGAACTGATTTCCAGATACCGCATAACGTGCTTTCTCACTGCTTCTGGCAGTTTCTCCGACAAGGACGCCATTGCAGCCGCTCAGGATGACGGGGAAGACCCGTCTGTCCCTGTCAGCGCCATTATGGCTCCGGTCGAGCCTGACAGCGCCACTCCGACCCTAATAGAGCTGTGTTGCAGAGCGGCCGAGCGCTTGGAGGTGCCGTGGCCGACCCCGCTGCCCCGGCAGCTCCAAACCAGGCTCGCCAGGAATTATTTCCTCCCGAAGCAGCAAGCTAAGGTACGCCATAAGTTGCCAGTTTTTCCAGACTTTGTAACGGAGCTGATACGATCCTGGGCGTCCCCCAAAGCCCCGCTTACGCAGGTTTCAGACCTGGAAGAGATGGAGGCCGCAGGGCTTGCCAACATGCCTCCTATGGATGAGACACTGGCTGTCCATCTGGCACCGAAAGCCAATGTCTCCACTGGCAAGCCCACTCTCCCCAGTAAACAGTGCAGGTTTTCTGCTTCCCAGCTGGAGAAA
>JBBBVT010000003.1:31417970-31432268 GCA_037177035.1 Craterocephalus eyresii
GACAGGTGTGCTGCAGGTGTGCTGCAGGTGTGCTGCAGGGCAGGTGTGCTGCAGGGCAGGTGTGCTGCAGGGCAGGTGTGCTGCAGGACAGGTGTGCTGCAGGGGCACCTGCTGCTGCACACCTGCCCTGCAGGAACGGGATGGAGGATCGTGCAGAACTCGTATCTCCTGCTGTGTTTCCACAGAGCGGGTCGGGTCGGGATGCTGCGCCTGTAGAAGCGTCCAGCTGGAAAAGGCTGCGGTTGGTCAGGGTTAGATTTTAGGGTTAGATTGTTGGACAGGAAGACGTCAGAGCCATGGCAGCACGACGCTACACACCCTGTTAGCCTCCAGTTTACGTTGTGTTGTGTTACAGCTGCAGGTCCGTCCCACCAACGCTTCCCCACCGCACCGCTTGGTGGAAACGGGGCCCTGGAGGCACGTGGGACACGTCCGTCCCCCACATGAAGCTTAACCAATCATATTCATGGAAACGGCGTCTGAATCTCTCAGTTTTACAGAGGAACGTGTTGATGTCCATCTGAGGGACAATTTCTCTTTCTAAGACCTCTAAAAGACTTTTATTATCAAACGAGCACATATCTGCTCCTCCAGAGCTGCTACCTGCAACCTTCAGGTGTTTCCTTCTCCAGCTGGATCATATAAATGTCTCGTTAGCCGCCTGCAGAGCTGATTGGCTGCCATCAGGGGATTCGGCTGTTTGATCGTGGTGTGTTGCAGAATAATGCATCTAAACGTCTAAACGTTGCAGGAGCAGAAACGTCCACCTCTGTCGTACAAACTACAAATGTTGCATGAGCTTTCCCACGTGGCGGCTGCTCGTCGCCCTCAGTTCAGTCGCTGCCCCGCAGCCCTGCAGAGACCGGACGGGTTAAATGATGAAGAGTTTCTCCTTTTTCCATTCTTAAAGAATCTAAGGTCATTACCTGCCGTCTGACGACTGTGGTGTAATTCTGAGGGGACGCTGCGCTCATCACCGTGGTGTAAATGGTGATTCTGGAAAGACAAATGAGTCTATAAACTGTGAAGCTATGAGTCCTGCTGTGACAGATCTACGTTAGAGCTGCTGCTGGTGGAGAGGAGGAAGTAGAAGTGTTGCATGCAGAGGATCCGTGCTCACCTGTTGCACACCGGAGGCAGCGATAAAACCTGCAGGACAAGACTCTGTTACAAACCCACACAGGCAGAAACGTGCAGCGGCTGTCTCACGGGGACTTCCCACACTTGCCTGATAGAGGGAAGTCATGTCGATGTGGTCTTGACCCGTTGCATTCAGAGCCTTGTTGGCTGCTTCCCTGTGAAACAAACACAACCGTGAGATAACCGAAGCCGAACGGCAGCAGTGTCCTCCTGCGTGAGGACGCACCTCCGGTGATCCCTCGTTGGGGGGGGGAGCCAGTGGTCAAAGTTCGTCTCCACTCTGAACCATCTGCAAGCAGCAGGAAAACATTCACATCACAATCAAGATTCTTGTTTATGGAGATTCTGAAAATATCCAACAATCGATATTTTAAGACTTTAAAGTGTCACGAACTGTTAATGTTTGCAGGGGAAGCAAAGATAAACGTCTCATCTTTATCAGAAGGTCGCCTCAGTTTTGATCATTTAATTGTCTTTGAAAACCTGCTAGAGGAATGTCATGAATCCCCGAATAAGTCTAAGAAAATAATATCGACTTTTTGTGAAAAGAAATTCTAGGAAAAAAAAACTTTTTTATTTTTTTTATTCAACAATTAACTATATAGAAAACCACCACACAGGGGTGAAAACCACTATTTAGATTTTTTTTTTCATAAAAAATATTTTTAGAATTTTAGAAAAAAAAAATCTGAAAATTAAAAATTTGGTAAATAGATTTATGTAAAGTTTAGATTTCTAATGATGTTAAAAGGAAAACATATGTTTGTACCAAATATACTTTCTTGTGATAAATACTGTGAAATAGTGTGCGTGATGATACGTGGGGGTGTTTGTTACTAAAAGAGCTTTTTTGTGAATCAGTTTGAATCGATAAAGAGCCAAATCATCTTCCCCGGAATCGGAATCGACCTGATGTGAGCTGATGCACATCGCCACCGCTGCTCGTCCGGTCAGGAAGTAATCCCGCTCCCCAGCCTCTTACCCTCCATTGATGGGATCCAGGGGCCAGATATCGGCGGGGCCGGTGCGATCTCTGGTGATGACGACCCCCTCCCCGGCCCGCGCCCCGCCCACGATGTAGTACACCCCCGTAATGATGGGGGTCTTTGACAGACGCATGACTGCATCCTGGAAATCCTCGGCTTCCTCCAGCGTCTGCGTGAGTGACACACAGTTAGTTTCTTTCCCAGTGCGGATGCGGCGCCTCTGCCAGCAAACTCACCTCCCTCACCAGCCAGCTGACCGGAGATCTGTGGAACAGGAAAGCAGACACAACGTTCTTCCACCAGTTCCACCAGTGCTCCGTTCCTGCTGGGCCACAGACACACATGAAGGACACAGCGAAGACCTTTCTCTGAGCTCCGAGCGTCGGCGCTCTTACCTCGCTGGTCGCCCGACACGGTGAACTTGTGAGGACTCTGTCCCGTCCATAAGCCAACATAACCAGCAAAGGAAGTTCCTTCATACGCTACCTGCAACAAAGAGATTCAGCTCACTCATGGAAAGATGCGCCTTCCTCACGCTTCCATTCTTTATCATTTTTTTGGTTGCTCATTTGATTGAAATTGCGATTTTTTTTGATATTGCCGATTTCTGTGATGTTTATTTTGCTTTTTTAACTCCAGAACATGTGAAAAAAATTTAATCAAGAACCCTATTTCTCCAAAGCCAGACCCTCAATTGTTTTTTCACAAAAAAAAACATCAATTTACAAAGTGTAAAAAATTTAATTGCAATTATTTTGCCCTCCCCTAATATTTATCACACCTGGTGTGTCCTCCAGTGTCTGAAAGAGGGACCGACTCTCAGAGAAACCGTTTGGGACCATTTGGACAGAGAACAGACCAAAAGAAAAGTTTTGGAAAGTCCTGGAGAACTGCTCCCAGGCGGCTGAACAACAGATTTGTTGGATATTTTTAACCGTCTGAGGTCGGAGTTGAACGTCCTCGTACCAATGCGTCCCTACCTTTCCATTCTTGAGGAAAACTAAGTTGACGGTCAGATTCCTCAGGACCGGATGTGGATAATCCAGATTCCTGCCGTGGTACACGTTCCCGCCGCTGTCCTGAGCTATGATGCTGGTACAGAACCTGCAGAACATGACGGGAGACACACAGATCAGCTTCACTCTGCATGTCGGCTGCAGCGTGTGAGACGATGCGCTGCGATACGTACGCAGAGACTTCGTAAGCAAAGTTCAGCAGGATGATATCTGACAGGTTTCCTCCCAGCTGCGAGGCCATGCCGCGGATCTCGCCGGCGTACGGCGGGGGAACGTACTTCTCCAGGGCGTTCACTATGGGAATGACAGCGTGATGAACCCATTTAGGAACCGTAGAGCTGGACAAATAAAAAAAAAGTGACATCAGATTATGTTTGTGCTGCTGAGCGCAGTTTCCCGTTTTTCTACGGCTGGGACATTCCCCTGAGGGACACGTCCCATGGGGGAGGTGCAGAAAACACGTTTTTGGAACAACAATAAATAACCTTAAAAACAAAACAATACTTTTATCTTCCTGGTGTGGAGGTTATGAAAAGTGATTATGCTACAGACTTAAAATCAAATCAGATTTTATTTATAAAGCACCTTTCATACAAAAGGCAACATTAAGAGCTTCACAAGTTAAAAACAACAGAAGAAAGTCATAGATTTGTAAAATAAAAAAACAACTTATAAAAAGCCACTGGTCTCCCTCTCACACACACACAAACACACACACACACGCAGAATAGATGTTGATGATTAATCGATAATTGTTAATTCTCCTGATAATCGATTAATACAATTAAATTAAACGCCCATCTCTAATTTAAATATTTTCACTTCAACATCAGCTGCGGTCTGGATATTTTTACTCATAGTTCCTTAAAAAATGAGGTGAAAAGTTCCAGAAATAGAGGAAACAGCATCTGGTGTTTTAATAAGCAGCTTAATGAATAAATTATTAGCATCCTATGTATCTTTGATATCATGTAATACATGGAATATTTATTGAAATGGAGTAATGGTTTACTTATTACACTTTCTGAGTACTTAATCTGACACGGTTCATAAAGTCAAGCAAGTAAAACAGGCTGTTAATATGTTGTGTGAGCTTTATGTGGTAAACAGCTTTCTGTTAGTTGTTATGGGCTAAACTCTTTTCTTGAGTCCCTTTTAAGAGTTTCACGCTCATAAACGTGAGAAACGCGGCAGGACTTACTCTATGACGGTGGCGGCGGCTTTCCGCAGGTAGTCCGGGTCAAACACCTGGAGCAGCGGCTTCCACCTGAGCTCCGGCTCCGCGTCCAGGCTGATGTTCACGGTGGGAGGAGCGAGCTGCGGCCGGCACGAGGCGGCCAGCGCGAGCAGCAGCACCACCGAACCCAACATCATGACACGACTGCCCCGGTCCGAGTGCGCTGCCTGACACGGGCCAGCGCTCCCCCCGCTGCGAGAACAGCTGGAAACTACACGCGCACTTCCGGTACCAGGCTGCTCTTCAAAATAATGCTCAGTTTAGTCCAGATGCTTCCACCTCTGAAACTTTCCCTTTATCATTGAGGAGAAAATACTTGTTATAAGTTTATTCTGATGATGTCATCGCTCCCAGTCAAACTCATTTTAGAATCTTAAATTAAATTTACCCTTGTAATAACTTTCTTAGACAAAGATTCAATGTGGAAAACAACAATTGTACGTTTTTTAGAGCTGAATATTGATTCTCTTGAACATGTATTTTTTATTGTCGTTGCATTAGAACTTTTTTGAGATTATTTCAATCCTGGACCTCTGAGAAATAAACTCAAGCACCAATCCTAAATTTCACCATGATTAGAATAGAGATTTTTATACAAGATAAAAAAGATACAGCTTACTTATTTTGACAAAGTATTTTATTCACAGATTTAGATTTATAATTGCAGACCATTGTGTGTCATTTTTCTAAATTAAATGTTTGTTAAAAAAATCCTTAAAATATATTAAATCTAAAAAAGCCTTGTATGTTTATGAAAGTCTAACTACTCTTATTACATATTAATTCTCTCTCTCTGATTAATTCTCTAACTTTTGGTTGTTTTTTTTCTCTCTTTTCCACTTTATCTTCTGATGAGCTCTGTGAATGTTCACGGGTCATTTTTGCAGGGCTATTTTGGATACATGTTTATAAAATTACAAATATTATACAACAATGTAATGCCGGTTCTTGTCAATAAAAGTGGTTTTAAAAAAAGACTGCAGAGACTAATAGACTTCCGGTGTCTGTGTCAGGAGCAAATAAACAACTGGATCAGAGGGAATGAATGAATAAAGGAAAATCTGAGGTTATTCTGTTTGACCTCCATCCACCAACCGAACTGGTAACCTTGGTAACCTTTGATGAACTCTTGTCTGACATCAAATCTGTCACCATGACGTCTTACCAACTCAAAAACATCAACAGGAGGGAAAGTGTCCCAGTCAGACCAGTACCATCTCCAGTAGACTGGATGACTTTGACTGGGACTGAAAGACCAGTAGTGGTGTGTGAACCCATCACACAACTTTTACATCTTTAAACCAGGTTCCAGTTTATTCTGGTTTTCAAGCAGATTTTAAACCCCTTTTGAAGGTTTACAAACCCCAGAGTCCATCTGATGCTCAGACAATATTAAACCTGTTCCAACACCAGATCAGGACTTAGGTCAGCTGGTCCAGAGGCCAGACCAGAATCCAGAGACCAGAGTCCAGCCTCAATACGGAGAAGCAGCATTTATCTCCAGTCGAGATGAAATATGTTAAAACTTTAAATCAAATTAAAAAAACGTTTGTCATGAATCTGTAGCATGATCCAGATTGCTGCAAATTAGATTATTCATTTTATCCTCTTTACACATTTTAAGCTTCGGCTACACCCCGCTGGGGTGGTTTCAATATTTCACGTGCTGCACTTTGAACGGTCTTGTACATGTTACGTTCAAAATCTATGCTTTTATTTGGAAAAGGATCAGACAGGAAGTCAGCGGAATGTGGAAGAGCAGGCAGCTTCTTGCAAAGTTATTAGGGCCTCAAAAATATGAAGCAATATCTGTAGTCTCTTCCAACACTTTTGGTTCATTTCTGAAACAAATAAATACGAAAATTAACCCTTTCATCTCTGGATTTATTTACAATTATACAAAAAAACAAACAAAATAAAACAGGAAAAAAGAAAAGGAAATAAAAAATAAAAATAAAGTATACTAGAATAGTAAAAAGCAAATGGTTAGATAAAAAGAAAAATTAAATAACTTTACATTGTTATACTTTGCACCACTAAGTCACTCATCACACAGCAAGCCCAAAATAAAAAACAAAATAAAAAAAAAATAAAAAAATAATAACAAAATAAATGCAATAATTTACAAATCTCATGAACTTCTATGTATTTCCAGTAAAACATATATCAGATGTAGATGTATCAGATGAAACAGATTTTTTACCATTAAAATGAACATTTGAGCTAATTTAGAAACGTCTCTTCTGCTGACAGCAGGAACCGAACGATGCTCTGGACAGTGGTGGTGTTGGAAATGTGCGATGTGAATTAAGTAGACCTTCAGAAGAGTCTGCTTATTGTTTTCTATTGTAAATGTTAGTTTGGTGCTGAGAAATGTGATTTTAATTAGTTACACACAGGATTCCACATTAATATTAAAATATTACACAGTCATTTAGCTTACGCTTTTATCCGAAGCAACTTACAATCGAGTTTTTACCAGCAGCGCAAACACTGGAGGATAGGGAAAGTGATTTGAACCACCAACCTCAGGGTTTCTGGACAACCTGCCCTGAGCCGCTGCACTCCAGTTTTATTTCTAATGATACAAGGTTTGAAAATGTTCAAGAACTCAACGTAGAAAGAAATGAAAGTGAAAAATTACTACACAGGTAGTAAAAGATGTTTGGCCTTGATGTACAGTGAAGACCAAACACGGCCGCAGCTCAGTCACATGACCACAGTCACATGACCACAACCTGACGCTCAGACGAAAACGACCAGGCCCACATCTGTCCCACACATCTGTGCCGTACTGAGCCAGCAGTGGGTCGGACCCAAACACGGCTGCTCTGAGAATGAAAGCATGGCATGAAGCAGCTGTGAGAGGTCAGAGGTCAGAGGTCACTGCATGCGGTCATTTTGCTGGAGTAGCAGCATCAAGTTCTTCTGGAAGCTTTTTGTCCTCAGAAATGTCTCCTTGATGTTTATCTGCCCTGTGCAAGACGGCGTCTTTCTCTTTCATGAGGTGTTTATAGACGGGGAGAGAAATCCCCCTCAGCCAGACAGAGCGACACTGTTCTCAGCAGCAGTCGCCATGACGACCTTGTCCACGCTCACAGCTTCTACAGTTACCCCGACTGTTGTGTCCCGACTAAATCAGATTTCAGAGAAATCTTCCAGCGTCTCAATAACAGAGTCATTATTTTAACCTTGTTATCAGGCCTCTGAGGATCCGACCTTCTGCATCTTGTGACCGTC
Source organism: Craterocephalus eyresii (assembly GCA_037177035.1). Taxonomy (NCBI): domain Eukaryota; kingdom Metazoa; phylum Chordata; class Actinopteri; order Atheriniformes; family Atherinidae; genus Craterocephalus; species Craterocephalus eyresii. The sequence continues at coordinate 31,425,590 of JBBBVT010000003.1, forward strand.
TAAACTTACTCAGACTCGTCACAGACACAGTTTTATGCAGACAGAGCTACTTGCTGCCACAGTAAACACTGCTGAGCTCAGTGTTTGACAGGCACAGATTCACTCAGCAAACCTGCACAGTCTGTAACTTCCTCGCTAAATCACCCAGATCAAAGCAGCAAATCTATGGGCATCAATAAGGGAGCAGGAATTAGACCAAATCCTTCCATCTCTCTGGTGACCGTGGAAGTTTCTACACAAGGACGTCCCTTTCAAAGCTCATCATGTTCCACAGCTGATACCAGTCACCAGCTCGATGTTCCACCTGTTACAGACTATCCTGACACCCGTAGCATCACCTGACATGAGCTCATCTAGTGCTGCGTTACGTCGCTCTGTTGGGAATAAAATGATGCGGTTGTCTATCCCTTTGCTTTTCATAGGATCATCTGTAAGTGGGACCTGATGATACGCTCATTTATGTTCCAACATCACCAGCCTGACATGGTGGGACTGTCCTCCCACTTCTCCTCACAATGCACACCTCAGACTTCCAACACGACTCTCAGCCCTCGTCTGCAGAAATACTCTGATTACTCTGCAGCTGTGGGCAGTATCAGCGATGGAGCAGAACCTGCACAGAAAACTGCTCAGACAGAAGCAATCACAAATAAAATCAAAAGGAACAGAGTAAGGACAGAAAGATGGGCCACAACAGTCAGAAACCTGGAATAATAAACTAGTCCTACTGGGATCCATAAAGGGCAGAGGCTATGCGGCCAAGCTGCAGGCGAAGGACACGACTCCATCCAGGTAGATTCAGCCAGAAAGTCCAAGACAACCACCCAGCAGCTGCCTGGGAGCGACCCTACAGATAAGCCCGGCCCTCAGAGCACCACATGCAGCACAGGTGTAGCCCCGCCCACTGCAGAACATCCCGCCCATCACTCCACCTGCAGCTGAAAGCTATGCAGTCTAAAAATAGCTCAGTATCAATTTACCCCCTTTTACAGGCAGCGACGCCTGTGGCACGGCCACTGAAGTGGTTTTAGAAAGAAATGTGACCAAAACACATTCCACTGGAACAGTTTCAGACTGGAACCAGTTTGTCCCCCACCACAGAAAAAATCCTACATGCACCACAAACCAGTTCCAGCTCAGTTATGCAACGACGCGAGCGGCTGATGACGCACTACCGCCACCATGTGGGGAGAAGCTGCATTATAGCTGACCTCAAGGAGCACAGTTCTACTCAGTGTGTCCTAAATTGATAAATCATTTATAAGTAAGGTTTACAGTTCAATAAGTAAAAGGCTTTTTTAGTTTTTGCATCCCTCTCAGTGGCGTTCAGAGGCCGATCATGGCTGAGAATCACTGGATCTGCAATCTCTGAGGTATAGGAACTCTTGCTGCCAGAGGCCACTTCCCACTGATACAAGAATCTAAAGTAATCTTTGACAATAAATGATGTTTAAATCAAGAAAAACGAACAAATAAACCGGCTGCTATCTGAGGTGTAACCTTTACCTACCACTAGGTGGTGCTAGTGTTGCACTTTTCGGCCCGGCGGCCTGGGAAGAGTTCAGACTCTCATCTGCAGCCCAAATTCAAAACACTGTCATGATAACAGGGAGAAAAAAAACAACACCTCCACGGATCTCAGGGAGACATGGTGGGCGGCCGCAGCTCCTAATGCAGGCCTTTTTATTTTCACTATTACCGCCAGCCAGGAAAAAAAGTGAAGGTTGCCGGCGACTTGTATTCCATTATCATTAAATATGAAAGTACATGAAAGACCACGTCCTTGCTGAGGCCTCGCAACCTCAAATTACATTTCCACTGAGGTGATGCCAGCCACATCCTGTCTCACAGGTGACTGAAAAGACCATTTCATTGTTAAACCACGAGAAAATTCTATAAATTTATGCTTTTTCTTCATTACTGATCATTTAAAAGATTTTAAACCAGAATTGTGCTTAAGTGTACATAAGTGGATTATGTGGCAGTTAAGTCAGCAAACGCTTCCTGTGCACTGCTAGTTAGTCAAGCCTCAAATTACAATACGAAAGAATTGAAACCAACTTCTAAAATCCTCTGCAAAGTTGTTTAGAAATGCTTTAGAATGTGTTTACAGCCTGTAATCTAAGACGTGCTATTGATACACAGGCTGCGCAGCTTTATGGGTTATGTAAGCGTTATGTAAGTGTGTGTTGTTATGAGGAGTTGTCAAGTCGGCCGGCTGCAACACGTTTAAGCCAACAGGCAGTCAAACACAAATTCCATCAAGAAGAACAAAATCTTTATTAATACCTTAATATATAACAATAATACTTTTTATACAAAATATGTACAAACGTGTTACATTTCAAAATAAAAATCCAGAGTACCTCTTTCTATACAAAACTACAATTTTTCTTTGAACTTTACATTCATGCTCTTTGCTGAAAGACAATTACAGCAAATTCCTTACAAGGTGCTGCTGCGTGGCGTCCGTGTGAGCCGAGATCAGGCCGACCTCGGCTGACTCATCTGTGGGCTCGATGCAAATCTACACACTGCATACAGCAAACTGCTACCTCATCCTTCCTCCGGCAGCTTCACACACACTGAGCGGGTCACGTATCAAAAATAGAGATGAACAAGTGGTAGAAGCAAAAGAAAAAAGGGTAAAAAGAGACATTACTTCACAGGAAGTCCATCTAAACGTCACAAATGGCCTCCTAAAGCGTGAACGGCCGCATCACGCCCCCGCACACAGCGACACACCCTGAATTCCCGCAGCAGGAATTCCTGGGGGGGGGGTCCGGTCACCTGCTGATAACATTCTGGCCTGCTGGAGCTACAGGACCAACAAACCTTGGGTAGATTCTCCGTTCGCAGGTCTGGGCGGATTGATCCTGATACTGATACCATGGATACCAGGGCGAGTATCGGTAGAGCTCGATAACAGCGTGATGACATCGATACTTTACTTGTTGCTGAAGATTATGACGCCTGAGGAAAAGCAGGCTTTGATTTTGTTTTTTTACTTTATTTTTCTCACCTTTGTGAGAAAAAGTGAAAATTTTGTTGCATTTTTGACATTTTATATTATTTACGAGCGAAAATGATGATTGAATTTCCTCTGTTCAGTTTGTTGATGAATCATTTTATTGGAGAAAACTCTCTCTACTTTTTCATAATGAAAATTAAAAAGCAGTATCATTCAATGATTGTTTAATTTCAAGTAAAAAAGTATCGTATCAGTGATACCTGCCCTGGATCTACCTGGTATCGGATCAGCACCAACATTTCTGTATCACTCAGTCCAACTGCAGGATCATTACAAGAATTCAAGCAGCTTCTGGGGGGGGTTGGGGGGGGGGTTACATTCTGGGTTTGTCTCTGACATTCAGCAGAAAAAGGAAAAGCGACCCTTACAATCTCTTGTGCGCTCTTTAAACTGACCGTCTTCATGCAGCAGGTGTGACAGAAGCCCCCCCCGCAAAGAGTGCTGTCCGTGTCGGGTGGATGGAGGTGACGGGGGGTCTGCTGTGGGGCCAGCGGGGGCTCGGGGGCTGGTTCACGCCTCCGTCCAACAGTCGGAGGTTCTGCTCAGTCTCTGGGCTCCAGCTGCTTTAAAGCTTTGTGCGGGGGGGGGGGGCCTCGGCGGGGCTCTGTGGGGGGGAGCCGGCTCTCGGGGACATCAGGGATGAGGGCAGCGTGTCCGGGGTCAGGCTGGAGCCCGGGTACATCACCGGCACGCCCCCCGGGTACCAGCACTTGTCCAGCATGGGGAGGTAGGCAGCGGCGGCGGCGGCGGTGGGGGGGGGGATGAGGTAGAAGGGGAGGCAGAAGGGCGGCTGGTTGGGGGAGAAGCCCACGTAGCTGCCGGGGGCCCCTGCTGCGTGAGGGGGGGCCGCCTCGTCCTCAGAGGACTGGGACCTGCAGCGCTTGGCGCGGGGCTCCTCGCCCTCCTCCTTGATGGTGGGGGGGGGGTTCTTGAGCCCCTCCTCCCTGCCGTGGCTCTGCGACCAGCGGGCTTTGGGCTTGTCGTGCTCGCCGCCGTAGCCGCTGTCCGTGTCCGTGTCGCTGCCGCTCTGCTCCCCCCCCCCATGCTGGAAAGTCCTCTGAATGACGGGGACGCAGTTCTTGGCCGGGGGGGCCGAGGCCCGGGGGGGCTGGGGCGCCTCCTCTGACGGGTCCGGCTGGGGGTCGCCCTCCTGCAGCACCTCCGCCGCCACCTTGTGGATGTGGCTGATGACGTGGGCGGGGGTCAGGCCCCCCCGGCTCTCCTGGCTGGACAGGAAGTGCAGCACCTCCTTGGCACACAGGTGGAAGCCGGAGCGGAACATCTCCTCGCTGCTCTCTGCGCCGTCACCCCCATGGTCACCTGGACGTCACACAGACCACCATCAGGTCCCACTCAGCTCCATCATCACCCCCCCCATCATGAACCCAACTCACTGATCTGCTGGTCCTTCTGCAGCGCCAGGATCTTCTGCTGCTGCTGCTCCAGCACGGCGCTCAGCGTCTTCACGTGCTTCAGCGTCAGCTCCAGCACCACGGCTTTCTCCAGATGACCCAGCGTCTAAAACAGGAAGACCGCCATGAGCTGTTGATCTGACTTATGTAACACATTCTGCAGCCCAGCAGAGGGGGGGTGGGGGTGGAGATGCAAAATAACTGCAACACCTCAGACAGGCTGAAATGAAAAGTTTGGCCTCTGCTCACACAACTTTTGGAGACTAAATCAGGAGTTTGGGGGAAACAGCTGAGAAGAAGCGCGTGGCGTCTCCGCTTCATGTCTAAGAGATAAAACTCACTGTGAGCTTCAGATGTTCTGGCAACAAGTCCTTCAGCTGCGCGATGCACTCGTTGATTCGGTCACGTCTCTTCTTCTCGATCAGCCGGTGCGGCAGCTTGTAGGTGTCCTGCAGGGTTTAAACACGCGCTCAGTAAAAACAGAGACGGAAAATAAAATAATAAAATAATAAAATAATGCTGCGTTCGGTGGAACCAACGCAGGGAAGTCACGCAGACTTTACCTTGCACTCGTCCGCGCGCTTTGCGCCTCTCCTCGGTTTGTACACATAAATGGGAAAGTCCATTCTTTGGAAGGAAAACAGAAACAACGAGTTTATCAAAGTTCCACCTGGAGCAGAATTAAACATCAGAATGTTGTATTTACCCGTGCATGTCAGCTAAATCCATTGGTGCGTGTTTCGGCACAAAAGGAGGCGGTTGCGCACTTGTAATCCTCTCCATGTCGTTCAGGAAAAACTCGAATAAAATGCCTCAAAAGCTTCCAAAAGAGTCCAAATATGTTCCAAAAACAAGACGAGCTGCTTTAAAGTGTGTTTTTATCAAACACTTGTCCTCGCGCGCGTTCCCTGCCTTCTGAGTCGGAGCGGAGCGCAGCTGGAGGGTTGTGAGCCTGAGGTCCGAGCTGGAATGAGTGAGGAGGCTCCACGCCCGACGCAATGTGTGAAGGCTGGGTGGGTTCCTGCGACGTGTTAAATAAACCCTGTGACTGCAGGCACGTCTCTGGGCTCCAGGAGCGGCTCCGTCACATGAGCCTCACGTGTTGGACGGCGCTTTCTACTCCGCGCCCTCCCCCCGCTGCTCAAGCTCAGCCCATTTCTGTAGTACTCCTCCACGGGGGCCGGGTCCCGTGTACCGCCATGCTCCGGCGCGCGAGGCTGACCCGTGTTTACAAAGATGGAAAGTAGAGCAACGCTCCTCCTGTTGCGTTTGAGTGAAATATTACGTGTTTAACAGCCTTTATCCTGCAAGATGCAACCGCAAAAAATTATTTATAATTAAGATAATAATTAATCACAATGAAAATGAGCTGATTTGAAAAAAGATGTTGGTCATAAAAAACTTATTTTACCTGGAAAACATGTTAAAACTAACTTTCTTGAAAAAGCTAACAAAATGAAACTAAATAGATGCAATAATTTAAAATGAAGCAGGTCTATAATATTAATATTAATATTAATAATAATAATAATTTATAATCATTTAACATTTATTTCCGCTCGAGCTTCACGCGGAAAATAAAACTGATGAAAGGAGTCAGACAATAGATGCGTTTCTCCTGACATGATGGCTTTATTGTAGCAACACTGATATCCTATCTGCGCCGTGGAGCCTGCCAGGCATCACGCGCGAGCGCGGCCGACTTTGTGTAATTTCATTCTGTGCTGTTTGTTGCACGTGCACCTGCCTGGATGACACTGGCACGGCGGCGGAACGGTTAAGCGGTCCACGCTCAGACCCCGGGTGTCCTGTACCAGCGGACTGTCACGTTGAGCTCCTCATGGACGGCGGCCGGGAAGCCGGTGACGTCAGCGGGCAGACGTCCATGCGCACGGCCGACTGGCCGGTCGGTTCCAGCTGCCGACGTCCCTTCGCAGACGAGCTATTTATAGACAGGCTTCAAAACAGCGGAGCCGAGCAGAGAAGATTACATCTGAAATATTACAATAAAGCAATCTGGTCCGGCTTACCTTCAATATTCATGTAGAAAAGAAAAAATATTTCCAGACAATATTGTAATGAGGTCAAAAGTTTAATTTCCGACATTCATATGCAAAATCATTAAATAATTCAATTTGAGTCTGTGAAGATGAAAGAAAAAAAAGTGAGATTCTCTGATCACATAAAATGATCTTTTTCCCTCTTATTCTTTTATTTTTTCATTGCTTCTGCTTTG
>JBBBVT010000003.1:31458191-31473585 GCA_037177035.1 Craterocephalus eyresii
CATAGAACGAGGCATCGACTCGACTTCAGCTTTTACTGTCAAGTAGTCGACCTGAAAAAATCACAACTCGTTAATGCTGTAGCTTAGACCAGTTCAGACCGGCTCAGAACCGGCCCAAACCGGCTCAGAACTAACCCAGACCGGCTCAGAACCGGCCCAGACTGGCTCAGAACCGGTTAGTTTGATTGACAGCTCAGGTCCTGGTCGGGTGTTCAGCGAGGCCCTGCATTGCAGTCCTGTGGCTGTGGTGGGGGCTCTCGCCTGCCCTGATCTTGGCGGCTCCTGGTGTGGACGTTCCCCGAGGTAAGTTTCCTCACAGCGGTGTCGAGCCATTTGTCTTTTAACTTGTCTTATAATTCTCTTTCTCTAATTATCTTCTTATACCGTTTCAGTTAGAGACAGAAACCAGAATGCATGAAATGCATTTTATGAAAAGAGGAGTGCCACCATGTGTGTGTGTGTGTTAACGATTACAAATGTAAATGACGACAGCATTTGTGGTATTGATCTTTGTTATTTTTATATATATATATATATATATATATATATATATTTATTTATTTTTTATTTTTTTCCAATATTAGTTTTTAGACTGACCTCCTCGGACGCCTTCCAGCGGGTAGAAGAAGGCCACCAGCAGGTTCATGAGGACGGCCAGGTTGAAGGAGATGCTGCTCCAGAAGGACATGTTCCTGGAGCACCAGTACAGGACGGGCTGGGCTGGAGACAAAGTTTCAGGCTCATTAACACGCCGCTGCAGCGCCGGCATGCAGACAGCTCCTCACCACAGCTGTTTCACCCCAAAGCTCCTTTTGCCAAGAGCATCGGCCTGTTTGCCACGGTCAGAAGTCTGCACAGGCCTACTGAAACCTTCCGCCTCGTTTTTAGGGGTTTTAGTACATTTGGGGTGAAACACGCTGAGCAGAAAATGCAACGTTTGTGATAAATAAGCATGAAAAGTTTATAATAAAAGCTATAATGAGCAGAAAATGCAACGTTTGTGATAAATAAGCATGAAAAGCTCCATGAAGCGATCAGTGTGCAGCAGCAGCAGCAGGGATTATTCCTGCTTCCCTTCCATCCTGCTGCCGACTTGCAGCTTCCAGCATCACTGCAAACAGCTGTACATAAACATCCTCAGCTCTCCTCTTACGTCCCTCCAGGTGTCCGATGAAGTTGCCCCCCCCCCACCCCCATGAGTGCACTAATGTTTTAGGAAATCCTGCTGATCACAGGCTGGAAAACGCCAGAACGTCTTAGAGAGGAGTTTGAACCCGCGATGGGAACCTGGAGGCAGGCAGGAGGAGCAGTGTGGTGTAAGAAGACGGAGAAGAACGCACAGGGAACGGAGTTGGCGTCTCCGGTGGCCTCCTGAGTTCCTCGCAGCTTCTTCTGCCAGTTCATCTCGTTAAAAAGGTCCTCGGAGCGCAGGAAGAAGTCGTTGATCTTGCTGCCCTGCTCGTCGCGCTCCGTGGTGTAGTACACGCGCAGCTTGGACTCCTGCGTCAGGAACTCGCAGATGTTGGGCACGGGGAAAACGATCTGCTCCATGGTGCGGTCCAGCCGTACGATCTGAGCACAACACAGCGCCCGTTACCCTGGCAACGAGCCCACCTCCACCCCTCTGGATGCATCACAACAAAGCATTAATCATTTATATTGATATCGGCCGATACCGGCGATACCATGGCAGTGTAAAGGTGTAGATGAAGCCTGATTCGGTGCAGCGACGGCCCTCGTGTTCATGGTCACTATGACCCATTAAAACCAGTCAGATGCTGACGTGGATCTTCCTTCATCCAGTCAACTTCCTCTGGTATCATTAGCTGCAGATTTAACCCACTGAAGCTGCATCTACACTTTTTCGACACATGATACGCCGCATTGAATGTTTCACACCTACAATTTCATTAAAAAAAAATAAATAAATAAAATCCATTACTTTTAATATATATTGAATAATTTTGGTAAAGATAAGAACACATCCAGCAGCATATCGGTCGATCCCAGACTTGCAGTCCTCATGTTAGAGAGTTAGAGTTGTTGGCAAAGTTATTTTCATTCTGTGGTAAATGGACTGTTCATGTGTCGCGCATTCCTGGTCATGTGACCACTCAAGGCTCTTTGACACCACGTCTCATCCACCCATTCATGCAGCAGCTACTTGGTGCTTCTAAGCATTCACAGCCTGATAAAAGACATCGGGATGCAACATAGGGTTCATGTAGTCAGGAAAGGACCTGCGACCTCCTCTGTCCGCTGTGTTGTTCTGTGTCTTCTGATATTCTGAGAATCTGTGTAAATGTACAGTATATTTCTTATCCATGTTTTTATTTCATACATCGGCTTTTTAAAGCCTCCAATTTCAGTATCGGCCCCAAACATTCCATATCGGCCGGGCTCAAATTACATGTGACACTAAAACACAGCGGCACAAAGCGGGAAAAACGCAGAAATGCTCGTTATCCGGTCAGATTGGAGGCAGAAAAGTTATGTAACGAAGCCACACCTGATGCTCACATCACTGCAAAGACATTTTAGGAATGTTCGCTCCACCAGGACTTTCTGCACGGGCTGCCATGTTTGATCTGGCTCCACTGGTTAAACTGGTTAGACTAGTTAAACTGGTTAAACGGGCTGCACTGGTTGAACTGGTGCTCGTGGCCTTTTAATTTGGTGAAAAGTGAGTTTTTCCCAGCTTTGTTGTCAGAATCAGACATTTTAATTATCACAGAGACAGATGACGATAATTAAATCGATGGTTCTGAAACCAGCGAGACAAACGCTGGAGAGTCCAGGTGAGGCGATGTGTAAGGTGGTCCTCGCAGCATGGAAGTACCGCTTTGTGATTGGTCAGTTTGTGTTTCCAGATTTCGGGGCTTCTGGCTGAAATGTTGTGCTCAGCGCTGCAGCTCAGGAGGAAGCAGTCGTCAGAAAGTCCTGACGTCCATCGGGCAGGCTGATAACAGAGTGTTTGACTTTGGGCTTTGGGTGGTCATGTGACTAGGTAAGTGCTGTTATATGTAGGCTAATGCCAAACTAATGCAGGTTCTCCTTTTCAAAGATCAATAAACTTTCATTTCTCAAAAACATTTTAACTGGAACTGGAAGAAATGTTAATAACTCATTTAGAACAATAAATAGAATCAACTCATTAATGAATGAGAACCCTACTCCACCAAAAATAACAAATATGACAGATAATAAATTCTGAGTAAACAAATTAAACTTCAAAAAATATTCAACAGGAGGACCAAACTGGTTTCCAGCAGCAGTTCTGCTGGTTTCCCTGAGGGATCAGAGAGAAAAGTTATTATTGTGCATATCTTCTTACCTTGTGATTAATTGACTTATTGTGACATCCTTATACATGCTAGATTTTCTAAAACTTTATTCGAACCCACAGCAGTTTCTCATGTTTCTTCTTCCAGTCTCCAGCTGCCGCTGCAGGACGGCCTCCAGGGCCGAGTCTCATCTGTTTCTCCCAAACTGATGCAGCTTCTCCAGCTTTTTACAATCTAACGTTTCCCTACCACTCTGGTATTCCTGGTGAGCTTCTGGAGGAGACTTCCTGTGACGCCACACAGACAAACCATCCAACCTCACCCAGCTTTGCTTTTTCATTCGGCTCAGGAAGCCAAAGATCGGCGGGAATAACACATCACACCAACATATCAGCAATTTCCACTTTCCTCTGGTCCAACAACCCACCTCGATCTGAGCGGTGTGTTTGGCGTAGAACTCCAGGGCTTCGTCGCCCTCTCCATACGTCCCGCCGGGCTTCAACATGGCCTGCAGCTCCTTGTTGTGACGAGCTAGCTGCAACAGATGAGTGAGCGGTGAAACTACAACTCTGCCCGGCAGAGACACAACGCATGCTCTCTTTTGTTTTTATCTCTTTTCCTTTGCAGGCAGAGAAGCCACGGGATCAGGCTAAGAGTGTGTCACTTTAACAGACTTTTTAACGTGTAGAGCCGGGTGAATAAAGACAGGCGCCACAGCTCACCTGATGAGCCAAGATGTAGATGTTGTGGCCAACGTTGCGTGGTGATGCAGAATGCTCCTCCTCCCCATCCTCCCCCTCCGCTGGCTCCTCCACCTCTATCTCTCCCTGCATGTAGGCCTTTTTGATCACCTCCACCTGCAGAACACAGCGTCTGAGCAACATGCGCCTGGCGTAGCGTGCTGAGCTGCATCGGAGTGGCACGCACCAGCTCTTTGGGCCTCATGTTGTAGAGAATCCGCTCAGCGTTCTCGCTGTCGTGCCGGCTCTCCATGATGGCGAGAAGCAGCTTGGAGGCGTTGTTCTGTGGGAAGATGGCGGAGGAAAAGCAGTAAATGAGGCTGAGGAGGATATGTGACGAAGATGAGATGAAACGACGCGTGGATGGAAAAGACACCAAGATGTAAAATACAGGAAATGCAACAAAACGTTGGCATGACAGAAACGGCACAGAAGTAAAAATCAACCAGAGGAGATGAGCAAAGACGTGGAGGAAAATAAACAATCACAAAATTGTACACACACACACACACACAGAGGGGTGGGGCCATGGCATAAAAGTTTGAAAGCACTGGCACAGAGAGACTTGGTGGTTTCTGTGCACACGTAAGTAAAACTGCTTTCTCATCGGCTGCAGTGATGTCATTTCTAAAGAAGCGCATGAGCAGGAAACGCTGCCGCAGCATGAGTTGCTCAGCCACTTGCAGCCAACGTTTCCGTAAACTCTGGTTAGATGTGTCTCCGTACGAGCGGAGCATCACAGCTGCAGCATCAGAGTCATTCCCCCCGCGAGCCTCGGGTCATGTGACCATGTGCTGCTCTGCATGAGGAGCGAAGATGAAGCCCAGCACACCCACTTTGAGCTCCAGCACCAGGTCCATCCTCTTCTTTCCGAGCGGGTTGATGTCATTGAGGATGAGAGCGATGATGATGTCGATGCCGTTGCACTCGTGGGTCGCGATGCAGTTCTGAGGAAAAAAAAAACAACTTGAGTTTTCCTGCTCTAGCGTGCAGCACAGATGCCAACAGAATAACGCCAGAAAAGCTGGAAATGCTCGAATTTGCAGACTTGAGTGTAAAATGCATTTTTATGGGGATGAACAGCATTTAAAGTAGCCATTTCTTAAAAGGATGAAAAATACTTTCAATGACCAGAACAAAACACAGAAAAGTAAATAAATAGATGCTTTTGACTCACATCGAGCTACCTCCATACAAACGATGTTTCCTCGTTCTGGATCTGGTGTGAACAAAGTCTGGGCATATTGCCCTCATTTACCTGCAGGTCCTCACACCTGCTGCTTTCTGACTTTCACAGCTCTTCATCAAACACACGTGCACCCTTATGAGCCCAAAGGATGCAGAACATCTCATTCACACCAGAGTGACTGATGATACACTCAGGATCGCCGGGTCTCCAGCTGAGTCCACGCTCCATGTTTGTAATCATCAGACTGTTTATTCTTGGGGTGGCACCTGCGAGGGCGGCCCTCGTACCCGGGCCCCCCTTGGTGCTGCACGGCGGCGTGGTGGTTAGCACCGCAGCCCCACAGCAGGAAGGTTGCTGGTTGGAGAACAGAACCAGCTGCTGAGTGATTTCTACCGTTTAACAGCTTCCTGGGAAGAAGAACGTTTAGGGCCCTGCAAACTTTTTTATTTCTCGCTCTGGACTAAAAGCCGACACAGGGCCGTTCTCAGCATGAAAAGGAAAACACATCTGAGTCTGATGAGCTGTTGGGACGGAAGTTTGTCTTTGCTATGAATGAATATGATGCAGCAAAGAGCCGTAGAATGGAGAAGAAAATAACCGCAAACTCAGCAGATCTCCATCCACTCAAACCCGGAAACGCATAAATCATCTTTTCACCGGCCGGACAAACTGGTGTGGAAAGCAAGCTGCCGTCTGTTTGCCTTCTAAGATAAAACTACGGCCATCACTAATACCAGATAAATACAGCGATGTCATCCAGCTGCTGCTGGCAAAGGGAAAAAAAAAATTACGGATGAAGCTCCTGTTTCATGATTTGGCTTCACTAACTGAATGAATGAATACAAATTAAAAAAATAAAACTAAATAATCTTTAAAATTAAAAGAAATGATAAAAGTAAAAACTAAATCGCAATATAAAGAAAATGATTTTTAAAACTAAAATTAAAATATGATCAATAATAAAAACAAAATGATGAACTAGAAATTATTTATCAAATTAAAACAAGAAATAATAAAATAAAAAGAAGAAATGAATGTGTGAGCCTGGTGTAGACATAAACATGAGTTAAAAATAAAACTAGAAGCGTTGCTGACATGTGGACGTGACCTGCAGCCGGATCCACGCCCACCTCCACCGCTCCTTATCTGTGAGTCAACAAAGCTTCAGATTCCTTTCCAACACATGAATCCTGTGACCCGACTGAGTCACATGATGCTGAGCGGGCCGCTAACTCGACCCCAGCTGACCCCAACGCGCTAACAACCTCGGTCCCGGCAGGTAGGAAGCATCAGGTATGAGCTGCGGCTGTGTTCAGTCAGCTAATCCCCCTTGTGGCGCAGAAATGAGTTCATACTGACGGCATAAAAAACGAGGCTGTGAGCATTCGGGGGGGGGGGGTATCACCTGGTTCTCGTGGCAGGGGCCCTGGCAGTACTCGGTCAGGCTCTCCACCGTCTGGTTGATGAGGCCCACGTTCTTCTCGTTGATGTAGAGCCCCAGCAGCCCCAGACCCCCCGTGGTGCTGCCGCAGATGCAGTCCAGGAACTGCAGCGTCTCACACACCAGGTTGTAGTTGTTCTTGTTGTTCTGGTTGCGTAAGAAGTTCTGCAGAAAGACCAGAAATAAAGATGTGAGACTGAGGAGAAGCGCAGAGGAGTCGGGGCTCTGCAGAGATTTCAACTTTTCTGTTTTCCTTCTGACTGACTCTTTTAACGTTTCTCGTCTCAAACAGTTGAGCCTCCTCATCTGTGAGGGGAAGAGCCGTTTGCAGACCGGCCAGCAGTCCGGCGTTACGCTGCACCTTCCACACGCGCTTCTGCACCAGAAAACGCTCCTCGTGTCAAACCTCTGTCCCCGTTTGGCTGCTAAACAGCCCGAATGCAGGAGGGAAGAGCTGCGTCTGGCCGGCAGCCTCTGTGCGTTTCAGCATTACCTGAAGGCGACGGCTGGAACCCAGAGCACATGCTGACCTGCAGGTCCCGGTTGTGGTTCTCGCATAGCAGCTGCATGAGGCGCAGGATGGGCTGCATGATGGTGATGATGACGCTCATCTCGCCTTCGTCCTGGCTCTTGTCGGCCGGTGGGACGGGAGCGCCGTCGGCCGCGGCCTGGTGCTCCTCCGCCTCCGCCTCGCGCCGGTACGTGCTGTAGGCCTTCTTGGTGACGGCCGAGGCCTCCACCAGCTGCTCCTTCACCTCCTCCGTCACCATGGCGACCACGGGAACATCTTTCACTGAGCGCGTGCAGAAAGACAAGTCTTACAAACACAGAACGCCCTCATCAGGTTTACCAACACAAACCCACCTGCAGGCTTTGTTTACATTTTACAGGCCAAGTTTGAGAGAAAAGAAAATTTCCAGCGATGGAAACGTGGAAAGTAACATTTACTAAAGGACATCTCACCAATAATCGAAGGTAGTAGAAGCCACAGTTAATTATCGTAAAGCTTGCTAAATATCGTCATTTAATAATGTAAATTTATTTGATTGACATCACTGAAATCCTAAAGCTCAAACTTTTTCATATTTTCATATAATACTGTAGTTTTTTTTTATTGTTACCAGAGCAGAGGGGATTTTTACTCGATTCCAATGGGAATCTTAACGGTACTATTGTCTATTTTGTTGCCATATTCTGTTTGCTTGACATCAACACACAAATAAAACTTAACAGAAAAAGAGTTTTCATGTTATTTTATACATTTCCAGCGTTGTGAAATCAAAACATAATAATCGTGATAATCGTAAAATCAGGATTTTTTTTTTCAAACAATAATCGTACCTAGAAAATCTAGAATCGTGATGTTTCTAATCCAGGACCGCTTTGTTTGTTTTTATAATGTTTTTAACTCAGTTAAATTAAAAAATTTCTTATTTCACTAACTTATTTAACTAATTTCTCTTTATTATGACTTTTTTCAGTCTGCAGTTGAACATTTCTTTAGTAGAAGGGGGCAGATTGTCCTGCACAGATTTAGTAATTAAATGGACAACATGTGGCTGTGAATCTTTGGGGACCCCCCAGGTAGGGAAAGACTAAAATAAAACCCTCTGCCATGTCAGCGACTCCCGCCCCTCTCACCTTTCTTGTGTGTCGGCACGTCTTTGTCGGGCGGCTCCTCGTCCTTCTTCTTGCTCGCCAGGTCGCTGGTGTTGACCGTCACCGTGGCTTTGATCTCCTGCTGGGCCAACTTCATGCGCTCATAAAACACCTTGAAGAACTTCTCAGACTTGTTGTCGCCTGTTAGACGATGATAAAACGACCTCTGCAGGAAGAGAGAGAGAGAGTTCACAGCTCAGGCCACTCAGTGTCACATTCATCGTCTTTAAGGTGAAACTGCTCAGATTTTCTCTCATCTGAAGGCGTCTCCATCATCTGAGGTGTGTTTGCAACATTTACACAAGTCTGGCTCTAAGCCAGACACCGGGCCACCTCTGGCTCCGTTAGCGTGCTGGGGCAGATGTGGGCTGCCAGCCTGGACGTGGACGGTTGGTATTTAAGTGGCCAGAAGTGGTCCTGATACGGGAAAAGTGGTGGCAGTGGATGATTACAGCAGATTCTTTCACAAAATGTAAGATGACATCACGTGACCACATGATGTCATCTTACTGCAGCTCGGCCCAGCAGCAGTTGGTTTTTCAACTAGGTAATGGAATTTTATGGAAGAGATATAAATGAATAAGACATAAAGTCAGGATGTCAGACGGGAAAAATAAATTCTCTTTGTAAATGAGAGCAGACCAAGCTTTTCACTAAACATGGTGTTATTAAAGTTTCCTTTCAGTTCTTTCTCAAAAATAAAAAAAAGGTTGAGTCTTGAGGCAGTTGAATGGGATCATCCACTGGTTTCACTGGAACCAGTCTGCAGATGCATTCCATTTACTGATTAAAAGAAAATGTAATCGATTACAAGCTTAACAATCGTTTCATTGATCGTAGATCAATTATGTCATCTCTAATTTATTATGAATCTATTTGACAATTAAGAATTTGAAGTGATGACATCATACTTATCTAATTGACCCACAACATAAAGGAAATGGAAATCTATGTTTTAGGAAATAAATGTGTCTAAATCTGAGAAGCATGTAGGATGAAACTCGCTAAAAGCGAACTAGAGCAGCAGGAACTGCAGCGGCTTCATTTTGCTGCACGCTTTATGCCGAGTCATGCAGACGGTGGAGGGATATCACCGAGGCGGGGGCGCCTCCCTTAGCCAAAGATATCAGTAAAGTCTGTAAAATCGTCATAGACATATCCTACAGAATAATGTGTTTCCTTTTTTTGGGTGATGTCCTCCTCCCCCTGTGGTCATGTGAGGAGCAGCCAGCCCTGGGATGACCTCACCGGTTCTCTGACCCCTGAACCCCCCCCCCCAGCCATCCTGCACACGATGCCGGCAGTTAGACGCACCAGTGACGTAAGAAACTGGATTTGCCTGCAGCCGAGCTGTAAAGCATGCACAGTCCACTACCTGAGGTCACACGGTTCACATGCACGCACTGAAAGGAAGCATAGGCTGAACACGAAGCCGCCTGCGTTCAGAAGAATCACCATCACGGTTCTGTTCACCTTTGCAAATGTTTGCTCTCCTTTCGGTGCTGCTGTTCTCTGTGCATGGAGCTGCAACAAGCCATCTTCACATAAGAGCTGTAATCAGCTGAGTGGTTACAGTTAGAGCCCTAACCCTGTTACATCAGCCACAGAAGGAAAACCCTGCCCTACTTTTCCCTGCCAGCGTGTGCTGTGCAGGGAAGAGGTGGGGTCGCTCGATGCAGGCAGGAGTTACCACACACATTCTGGGGCAGTTTGGAAAGCCTGTTACATAAGAGTCTTTCCAGGTTCGGCTTAACTCAGTTATGTCTCTGAGCAAAGAGGAGGAAGAGGAGGGGGGTCATGCAAACTGTGAAACATCACACAAGAGCCGTGCACGGCACTAAAATATCGTATCTGCGCAGAAAATCAGTGATAAGAGGAAACAGTGCAGGCGATTGAGTCTGCAGGATCACCTGACCCGTCCTGAGGGAAGCAGATCACTTCATGAATTAAGTTGTTTTGCTCCTCTCCTTTATGCAAGCACTTCCTCCTGCTTGTTTATCCTAACCCTCATGTACTGCAGGCAGAAAACAACAGCTCCGGGACAGCAGCTCAGACTCGTCTCATGACCCGGGACCGGAAAAAGGACATTTATTCACTGATGCAGGGAGAATCGCTTCGTTTTCTCCCGTCTGACCGAGGAGCAGCGTGCTGCTGCAGAGTCAGAAGAGCGCACCAAACCTCAGCTGTTTTAACCAAAGAATGTTCTGAAGATGAGAATCACAGAAAACCCCAAAACTGCCAGAAGCTGACCACAGAGCTCGTTCAGACCGGTTCTTCTGGTTTCACTCAGAGAATCTTCTTCAACTTTGTGGTTAAACATTGTTTCAGCTTGAAAATATCATGAAGTCGTCTTCCTGCCTGCAAATGTCAAAGATTCAAGTTTAGTTTCATCCTCCTCTTTAATCCTTGGTGTGATGATCCAACCAGGTGGTGGAAACCTTCTCAGAGGTTCTGCTCCATGTAGACATGACGGGGACACATGCATGGTGAGAATCTCCCGTTGCAGCACATCAGAGGTGGATCATGGATGTGAGCTGTGGTTCCCAAACTGTGGGTTGGGGCCCACATGTGGGGTCTCCAGGGGGTCACAAGATATGAGAAATATTTATCAAATAAATGTGGGGATTTTATCATGGATGTCAAAATGAAACCATTAACGAAGAAATAAATCTAAATTTAACACCTTAATTCTTTAACACAAAAATGCATAAATCTGCATTGATGTTCCCAATTTATGAAAACAGACCATTTTCAGGCCGTATATTCAGAGGATCCTGCAGGACGACCCATCTGATATAATGAATAATTATATATAAGTAATAATAATATAATAATAATAATAAAATATATAATTATGTATATGAATAATATATAATTAATAATTGTCCTTGTGGAAGGGAGGGTCGCCAACACCGATATATCTCATCTTGGGGTCGTGGCAGAAAAAGTTTGGGAACCAGAGACATGGAGCATCGTCCTGCTGGAAGCAGCATCGGGAGATGATTCGCTGGGCTCAGAGAGGATGGAGACGGTCAGCAGCAGGATCAGGCTGAGCTGGGTAAAGCAGCCATGCTGGTACTGATGTTTCCTTCTGCTTGCAGGTTGGATATGACGTTCAGAGACGTAGGAACCACGGCTGACTTCCTGCTGCCCTTATCATCTCCAGCCTGATAAATCCTCAGACCAAGTAGGAATCTGCTTCCTTCCTCGTCCTGATGCTCAGGTTGGACGAAACCATGGCTACATGCTGCTCTGTGATTGGCTGCTCAGATATTTGTGTGGAATGGGTGGGAGCCAATAAAGAGATTGGGGCGTATAAACAGTATACAGATGAGCTTTTTCAATGCCTGAATTTAATGAAATGAAATAAATAAACCATAGAAGGTGGACTGGAGACGTGGTGAAGCGATGCAATGATCAGAGGGATGATGGGAGCAGACGTCTGCCGTGCCGGGACTTTTCAGTTCTTCCAGTCAATTAGGGAAAAATGTGGCTTGGCAACAAATGTGGTCTGATAAGATTCTCTTCCAAATGAATCCACATTAAGCCGATCTGACAGGCGCCTCCCGTCCAGCGCTTCACAGCCGCGTGCAGAAGCTCAGCGGGGGGGGATGCATGGAGCCACCAACAACAGGACAACAAGTCTGTGATTTCTCCACCTGCATTGTGCCAGAGGACTTCTCACCATCATGCAGGCGGAGCCAAAAAGCAACAATAATAATAAGAATGATGGAAAGTCAAGCGGTGACGTGGCCCGATGCAAACCCAGCTGGGTTCCTGCATTTTCCAGGAAAGTTATCTACAGATCCTTCACATTTCACACGATCCTCAGCGACTAGCTGCCACTTTTCTGCTGACTTCCTAGCTGAGCTGCACAGATCATGAGATGTGATAAAACACAATTCAGTGTAACACCTTATATAAGGAAAGGGCCCCTCCCCTCAGCGTGTTCAGCACGTGCTCTTCACTCGCTGCCTGCCTGCTGAGTCATCGTTAAAGCAACTGCCAGAAAGATCCAGTGTGTGTGTCCGGCTGCAGCGCCGGCAGCCGTTCCGCTCCTGCTGCTGCCCGTCATGCAGATCACAGCAGCTCCTGCTTCTCAGGCGGCTCTCTGGCCTTATCTGCAGCATCAACAGGGCCTGCTTTGGAATTCTACTTTCCTGACGGATGCCACCCGGCTCCTGGCAGCGACACGGCCGGTTATGTAAGGCTTGTTTACACCAGCAGCTCTCTGCTTTTACCCGCCTTCGCAGCTTGACACCTTGGCGAGTGACAAAGCCATCTCTCTCTGCTGATTGGAGGAGCCAGCTGGTATCTGCAGAGATCTGAAGCAGTGACAGCGTCCAGACACCAGGTTTCAATCAGAACGGCGCACAGCAGCCGCTCTCACATGCATCCTGTGAAAAGAACTACAAGTAGAAGCAACGGTGTGATTTAAAAGCTTTAAACGGCACGAGTGGAATAATTCAAATGATGTAAAGTCTAAGCTGGGAAAAAAAAACGCTGGCATGCTGGTAGCAACGCCGCCTGGAAACTCACATTGCACAATCTTTTTAAAGCTTTCCAAGAGTTAGCCGGGGGGGGGGGTCTGCATGCCACAGCAAGCCTATTGAGTAAGAGCAGCGGCAGCAACACCTGTTTGCTCCTGTGACAGCTCTGCGTCTGAGATGGAGATGTTCTGCTTCTTCTCTTACGTAACGCAGCAAACTCTCACCTCCAGGCTGCTTTTGGAAAAAGCTTTTTGCCTCTAAGTATAGTCCCTCTGTGTGTGTGTGTGTGTATGTGTGTGCGTGGGAGGGGGTGTGTAACACTAACAGATCACTACAGTTGCTTTCAGACCTGCATGACGGATTATTTGCGGCCTCCATCCGTTTTTCAAACACGGCGCTTCCTTGCTGACTTTTTTCGCCCCGCTACGCTCAGATATCAGGAAACGTTCTGAATAAGTCGAGAGAAACGGGGTCAGACGTCTTTGTGTTGCAACTTGTCCATGGCGTTTCCTCTGCGTTCAGACAAAATGGCGTGCCGTAACATTCCCGCTCTTCTGACGCGGGGCAGGCCGGGAAATGTCATGCATTGTAGCAAGCACAATGATAGTTATGCTACTGTATTATGTTTTCCTAAAAAAAAGAAAAAACATTTTTTGGAAAAAAAAAAAAACTTAACAAGAGAAAGGTTTTTTTTTTACTTCACAAAAATCAGCAAAGTTGAATTAATTGCAATTCAATTTTCACTGTACAAATTAAAAGGGACTAAATGTAAGATTTTGCTGAAAAATATCTTTACAATAGCCTTTTTATTTGAAACATCGTTTGATGAGCCGACTGACACCTCAGCAGTTCAGCACTGGTGCATCTATTAGCCTGTATCTTATTTTCCTGACCCTACCTCGGGTCGGAATTTCCCGCTCTGTTTCTGTGGATGTGACGTCTGGGCCAGCAGCCTTTAAATACAGCAATTTCTGCCACAAAACTCCTTCATTTCACCAATAACTTGTTATGAATGGCTGGTCCGATCACTCTGTGAGCTTCATGCGGCTCAGAGTTGCTTTTTGTGGCGATCCGTCGTTATTTACAGCCATTACAGGCGCTTAGATGCGTCCCGGATGTGATGTAAGCGAAGTCTTTACTCCAGGTTAATGGCTGTAAATAACGCATGGAGCTCACAGAGGGATCAGACCAACGATTCTGAACAACTTGTTGGTGAAATGAAGGAGTTTTGTGGCAGAAATTGACTTATTTAGAGGCTGGGCAAGCTGGTCCCATTCACTCCCATCACATCGGATGTACACTGATAAACAGTGGATCTAAATATCTCCCGAAGGAGTTCCAGTTACACCAACACATGTGTGGGTGACTTAATGATCGTATTTCATGCTAGAGAAGGGATCCAGGTTATCATGCAGGAGCGCACTGTGGAGGCTGCAGTGCTGCTAAGTAATGTAATCTTAATGTATGTAATCTTACACTCAAAAATGTAAAATCATCACCCCCCACCCACTTTTCCTGACTCGCATGCTCACTCCCCCACGTTCCCCTACGTCATATGAGTCTGGCCCAGCCGGGGTTTGAGAGGTTGTGAGAGGACAACAGCAAGGATCAAGTTAAATCTTAAACATTCTTTACCAAGTCTTCCAACACATCATGAAGCAGCAAACGTGTCAAAGCCAGGAAGCATTAATGACCCATTTCTTTATGGGCTAAGCAGCACGCTTCCTCCTGCCCCTCAGAGCTGCCATATCAAGTCTAACACAGATCTCTGGGCCTGGGCGAGTCCTCAGCCTCCCGCTCCAACACTCGCCTTTTCCCAGAAATCTTGGCTAAGTTCCAACTCTGGATTACGCTGAAAGCAAACAAGCAGCCTGCCTGTAGAAATCTGGTGGGCATGTTTTTGTCCTGTTTTTCATTTAGACAACAAGAAAGCCTCTGTCCCGAAAGCAGGGCAGGGAACCAAATCTTGTGTAAGACAGGAAAATGTGATGCATCTGCTGATATGAAGCAAACGGACTGCGATCATACATAATCTTTAAACAAAGCTCACTTGTCCCCATATTGTGCCAAATGAGCACATTAATAATACGAAATGAAAATGTATTTTTACTAAGTTCATCCTGACGAGGGAAATAAACACAAAGAAAGGTAGGAAACTGCCTTACAATAAATGTTACTTGTATCCAAACACCTCTGGAACCGATTCCCTCCCCAGTCCCACAGAGGATCCACACCAACACTCTGACAGAAGACGCATCTAAAATAACTTTGCATTGATGCTTTAGGGCTGTTTCATGGCATTAGCTGTGTGAAAGCTCCCTGTAACACTGCTGTGGATCCGTTTCAGCTGCTGCTGTGCACAGAGCATGTTAGCAGGACGAGTCCTGCAGGTGGAAGCCAGAGAGCGGCAACCTGCTTCATCCACGTTTGCATTTAGCCAGAGATGAAGCATGAGGCTGCTCAGGCTGTGCAGCTGGTCCGGCTGGGCCTAAAGGCCCATTTCTGCTCCCTGACGGACGTAACTTTGGGCGTCCGCTCCAAACGTCTTCATGCGTCGCTGCCTTCATGCTTCCAGGCGTCGTTTCTGTTGC
>JBBBVT010000003.1:31505098-31523196 GCA_037177035.1 Craterocephalus eyresii
ATGTTTTAGCACGGTGATGACATGTTTTAGCACGGTGATGACATGTTTTAGCACGGTGATGACATGTTTTAGCACGGTGATGACATGTTTGCTGTGAGGTAGAAACAACTGGGACCGGTGCATGCTAACCACGATTCCGAGCTGTTTATCCTAACGTAGCATGCATGTCATCTCTGCACGCACCTTCTTCTTGCTGTCGGACTCGGAGGGCCCGTCTCCGTCCATGCCGTCCTCGCCCTGCCGCTTGTACACCCACAGCTCTGACTTCTCCACGATGGAGCGCAGCTGGTCCAGGTCCGACTTGATCTGCTTGTAGTTGTCCACATCCTGACTGGTGACCAGCAGCTGGACCTGGGATCAGGGGGAATGGAGCTTCAGTGGGCAGAGCCCTGGTGAGGGTGGTGTGTGAGGGGGCATGGCTTACCTGTTTGAAGGCCATGAGGACTTCCTGTCTCTGGCTGAAGTGTCTGAAGAGCAGGTGGAGCGCTCCGGAGACCAGCGGCGGGTAGTCGTGCATGGTCAGGTGCAGCAGCACCCGCAGGAAGGTGCGACCGCCGTGGTCGTCCAGGTCCAGCGGCGTGTTCTCCTCACTTTGAACGAAAGAAGTGAGAATATAGCAGCTTTAGTCCCTGAGATGAACCTGATGCTTCCTCTGCAAAGACCAGGATGATGCCGGTTACCTTCCTCCAAAGATCCCCTCCGCCTGTTCCTCAATGTTCTCAAAGTCAAAATTTCCTGGAGAATATTTTAAAAAAGAGCAGAGTTCAGAGTGTGAAACACATTTTCTGGTCCAAACCCGGGTCCTGGATCTGCTTCCAGCTTCTCTGTACCAGAGTTTCTACAAGCTTCTGCAGCATCACATGATTCATTTTCACCCAAGATGGTGGTGATGATGGAGAATCCGACCTCCAGCAGGTCCCAGAGGTCCTCCATGGGGTTCAGTGTGTGTGTGTGTGTGTGCGTGGGTTCATACCTGGCATGGGACCTGCGATGTTGTTGCTTCCATTCTGAGCGGCTGCATTTTCTCCCGGCGGGTTGTTCTCATCGAACTCGCGTTTGAAGATGCAGAGCAGGCAGGAGATCCTGTAGTCCAGCCGCACGTTCAGGATGAACTGCAGGACAGGAAGCAGCTCCGTCACGCTCTGAGCTGAAGCTCCGGCTCCGTCCCTACCTGGGCTCAGTCCTACCTGCAGGATCTCGATGATCTTGAGCTTGGTGTCCATCACCATGATGTCCTCTCTCTCCGGCTCCGTCTGCGTTTTCACCACGTCGCCCTCCGGCTGATGTGTCGGTGTGGTCGGCAGCAACCCGCCTCCGCGCAGCACCACCTGGGTCATCAGCTCCCCGACGCCATGGATAGACTTCATTACGTTGCTGCCGGCTGGGAGACGACAGCATTCAGACATTTAATCCGCTCTTTTCTTCATGTTGAACACAAATATCCAGCTCTCACCTTTGGCTTCATCTCCCTTCTCCAGCTTGTTGATGGGGTAAACCGTGCTGATGTGCACGCAGTCCAGAATGTTCAGCAGGATCTTTGTGAGGCGCAGCAGGTCGCTGAAGTTGTAGAAACCAAAGTAGATGAGGTTCCTGGCCAGGTTCACCACCTGCAGACAAACCGCCTCCGACTTAGCTGGAGCAGATTCTCATCGCTCGCCGCAGCTGGGAGAGGCGCTACCTCAAAGGTTAGCTTGTTCTTCTCCTTGTCGGAGAAGGGCACGTTCTGCGACACCACCTCCCGCAGGTAGTTCTCCACGAAGTCCATGGTGAGGC
Organism: Craterocephalus eyresii; assembly: GCA_037177035.1. Taxonomy (NCBI): domain Eukaryota; kingdom Metazoa; phylum Chordata; class Actinopteri; order Atheriniformes; family Atherinidae; genus Craterocephalus; species Craterocephalus eyresii. Next base: position 31,506,872 of record JBBBVT010000003.1, read on the forward strand.
AGAAGCGCTCCTTGATCTCGTCTCGGGTGGTGCCGTCGCTGTCGTAGCTGCAGGACAGAGGAAAGCGCCCGTTTAAAAGTAGCAACAGTTCTTCCTGTTATTACACCTAAAAGGCAATCATGGACTTAAACGTCACACATTGCTCCTTTTTAATCAAATGCCTGCTTTATGAAGCAAAGCTTTTATTTAGAAACACAGACAGAGATACTGAGAGAGAGAGAGTTCATGAAGTCATTCCTTTTTCTGTGGAAGCTGAACTGAACCAAACATTTGCAGAGAAGGAACTTGAACGAGAATTTGCTCAGATGATGAGTCTCTGCTGCTGCTTCACACTTCACTACCCACAATGCACTGCACACTCAAGCTAAACAAACCAGGAAGGCCCCCATTGCGACGCCGGTGCAGCCCGACCAGCAGCACGGCGACGCCTCATTATTAACAGGAATAATACGAAGTGTCTGAAGATAAATGTAACATCTTTGTGCAGATGATGTCGGCCTGCATTTAAAATTAGTCGAGCAGCAGCTTCAGAGACACGCGGAGTTACACGCATCCAGCAGAACTTACTCATCTATAGCGATCTTGGAAGGAATCTCGGACCAGAGGCGGGCGTATTTGACGGGCGTGACCTGCTCCTGCGGGTCCCGGTCCACGTGCATGTGCAGCATCAGGCGGCAGAAGGACGCCCGCAGGTCAAAGGGCAGGTCCTCGTCGGACATGCAGCGCAGGATCAGATCCACGTCCAGCTGGCCGGAGATCTTGTTGATGGCGAGGTACTGGCGGTCCAGACACATTCGGGCGAAGAGGTTGAGCTGGCACCTGCAGCAGGAGCACATTCAGCATCAGACGTGGCTGAAAGCCGGGGGGTTAAATCTGCACGTCTGACCTGTAGTAGCTGACGATGTCCTGGTCCTCCTTCTGGCCCTCCTTGGCATCCTGAGCCAGCTCGCGGACGCTCTTGCTCCGCACCTCCTTGCAGTTGTCTTTCCAGAACAGCCACACCTCCTCTTCGTCTTCGGCCTCTACGGGGGCGTCGCCGTTTGTCGTCAGCTCGATCTCAAACCGGGACAGGACCAACCTGCCGGGCAGGAGAGGTGTGAGTTCTCCTCCGCGAGAAGCCGGACCGACTCCAGCCGAGCAGAAGCAGGACTTATGTGTGATCAGTCGCACATTTGAGGTGGGCAACGTGTCTGTCACCCCCCCCATCTGCACAATAGGGCCGGTATTCACTGCTAATTTCCTGAATCGATTCGATTGACCAGAGCAAAAATCAATTAGATTTCGATTCGATTCAATATTGATTAATTTTCAGATATTCATGTCACATAAATATTTCTTGAATATAAGAAGCAATTTTTATGAAACGCTGAAGCAACCTTTCAACAGTGTGTATTTTATATCCATTTCATATTCATGTTTTCATTAAAAATATCCAGCATAAGCTTGTCACACACATAACTGTAACATTTATTTGTGCAAATAACCAGAGTTACATGTTAAACAGAATACAGTGTTAACAGAAACTCTACAGTAGAAAAGAATGACCAAATAAAAACTAAGCTTTCTTTCCTGAAAAAAAAAAACAAAAGAAAAAAAGAAAACAGCCCATCTGCACAACCTGCCATCTGCTCATCGCTGCACATAAAAACAGGAACATGTTCCCGCAGTAAGCCCCGCCCATCCTGCAGGAAGCTCCTCCTGCTAACCACAGCTAAGCAAGCGGAGATCTCCGGCTTCTCCCGGAGACCCAAACACACTCACATGAGCAGCTTCTGAAAATCCGAAGCTTACTTGGTTTCAATGAGGATGTCGGCGTTGCTGGAGTCCAGCACTGCGTTGCAGATGAGCTCCTGGGTCACAGGTATGGATTTATTCATGGACACGCACAGATCCGACAGGTAGTCCAGAAACCTGCCGCACAGCAGAAGAAACGGGAGGAAAGCAATCAGTGTAAAAAGTCAGACTGTTCCAACCTGAGAACCTCTGCATCTCATTTCTAAGCAGCATGTTTTCCAGCTAAGGTAAGCAGAATAAGGGTTAACAGAGCAGGTTTGGCCGGACAGATCCGGCTCACAGCCTCCACGCTGCTCACCTCGGCTCGCGGTTCTTCCTCACTAGAGTTACAAAAGTGTCTATTTCAGCAGCAGTGATGTGTTTCTCCAGCAGCTTGCGGTTGTTGTGCAGCAGAGCCGTTATCGTATCTTCCGCCAACACATCGTATCCAATCTGCTTCTGCATGAAGCGGAACTGCTTGGCTATATATTCCTGAGAAGAGGAGGAAGAAGGGGGACGGTTGCTGAGGGGAAACACGGCTGAGGACGTGGCTGGAGGCGGAGCGAGCAGCCCACCTGGTTCTTTCTGTAGTCCTGCTGCGAGTGGCGGAGGACCCGGTAGCAAAGCCTGCAGATGTGCCTGAAGGGCGCGTGGCGCTGGTCTCCCAGCTCCTCCAGCCGCAGCATGGGGCCATCGCCGCTGTCCGTGAACGGAGCTTGAAGGAGTTTGAAAATCTGCAGAGACGACAGAAGATTTTCTCTTCAGAAAGGAATCGGGCGGATTTCTTTCAACTGTGGAGAGCGAGGCCGACCTGCTTCAGGATGTTCTGCTCTCTCATCAGCTTCTGCCTCTCTCTGTTGGGTTTGTTCACCATGATCTCCAGAACATCCTGCCCGCTGTTGGGGATGTCCACCACAAAGAAAACTAAATCCTCCAGAAGCTTGGTCACAAACCTTGGAGTAAAAGAAACAACATAAAGTTTTACTTTAATCAGCATTTCAGTTAATTACCCCATGAACATGCAAAACATATTTTTACATTATTTCATGTAATACATAGATGCACACATGACATCATTTAAACAGAAAAGCCAATGATGTGGAAAAGCTGCACACGACTCCAAACCTCCTCTCATTCTGTGTGATGGTGCCCTTCTCCAGTTTGCCAGCAATAGAAGCCAACACTTTACTGGCATCGTTAGCAAAGTCTAAATCCCGAACTTCTGCGGGAGGAACGGGGACGATGGCGAAGGCTTCCTTGTCTTCTTTAACTCCAGAAGTTCCAATCTGCAGGGAAAAAAGGAAAAATTTCACTGTAAGCAGAGAGGTCACGTCGTTTCTTTTATTTCCTCGGGACCTGCTTCCTGTCCAGGTCTGGATTCAGGCGTGCATCGGTCCCTTGGCTAGCCAAGCACACCTGTTGGTCTCATTGCTCTGGCTTCCTGTTCATGTTAGAATTTTATTTTAAGATTGCATTGTTTGTTTTTAAGCCTTCGAGCAGGTGAGCTGCCCAGGTTCCCCCCGGAGGGCGCATGTCTGCAGATCAGCTTCTGCTTGCTGCTCCTGGTCTGGGCTGAAGCGAAGAGCCCCTCATCCGATGTCCTGCTCTTGCTTTTAAACCAAACAGAGTCCTGCACTGTTTGCATTTGTCTTTTACTTCTACGTCTTTTTGTTATCTTGATTTGTTTGTTTTTATTGGCTGCATATCATGTACAGTATTTGGTCAACACTTGTTTAAAAGTGCTTTATAAATGAAGTTGGCATGGCATGTTGATCACCCAGTGCACTCACCCGTAACATCACAGGTTTCTCCTCTTCTTTGTCGATGGGGTTGTTGGTGCTGTGAACCCACGTGTTGGTGCACAAGTGTCTCAGCCGGACGTACGAGCTCCTAGGGTTAACAAAGGACATGAAATATAACAACCAACTCACCAAACAACACAAAGAGAATAAAAAAGTGGTCCGACCCGGTACTGGGGGGTGGATGGGAGTGCATATTACTGCATTCATCCTTAAATTTTAATTACATTTACAACGCCAGTTATTTATTATTTCAGAATAAAAATAAATAGTCGCAGAGAGAAAAATGTTTAAATTCCAGAAAACACTGTGAATGCATGGAAGTGCCGTCTGCGTTGCTTGGCAACAACTCAGCTGATGTCATCACATGCGCCACTAGCAGGTGACATACTGAACTATTTGTAGTTGAACATCTGTGGTGTAGATTTCCAGGATTACACCACATCCCCTCCTTCTCTACGTCACAGCATTTCCTGCCTCCAACTGGTTTCCACCAAACACACACAAAACATCCCCAATATGATCACACTGGTTTTATCCAGCCACCAACCCAGAAGATCTCACTTTCCCTCTAACCGCCTCTGAAACAAAAGGTTTAAAATCTTTTCAACTCATCAGGATTCCAGCTTTTATTCCGGTGTTTGAGACTAGACGATACGTGTTGTTAGACGGGTTGGAAAACTGGGTAAACCTTCCTGAGTTGGTTCAGGCCATTTTTACCGGGCTGGAGTAACTTGAATCTGAAAGAGTGGCTATACTATACATTCCTGGGAAAACTTGTGTTAAACTTGGGCAGATTCCACAGAACTCAGGTGGATTAGCAGTTATGCAGATGATACGCAGGTTTATGTATCTCTACCAGCTGCCCTGTCTGGAGCAATCCAAAATTCCTACAATTAAACATGAATAAAAAAACTCTGATTATATTAGGAGAAGAGGCTTAAGGTCAGGAAATACCTTCAAACCTTGAACTTAAAAGCCAAAGATCCGGTCAGGAATCTGAGTGTGCTGCTGGACTCAGATCTACCTTTCCATAGATACAAAAATCTACTTCTACCGGCTAAAAACCACCAGTTCAATCAAAGGTTTATGTCTACAAACCCTTCAGTGGTTTGGGTCCAGAATCCGGAGTAAACAAGCGGGACTCTCAGATCCCTATCAGATCAGCTGGCAGAAGCAGCATTTAGCCGGAACAAACTTCCAGTCGGGATTAGTTGTAAGTGGAGAGACTTTTATTTCCCCGGACTTTTAACTTAGCTGTTATTTACACTGTAAATATTTTACGGCTTAAATCTTTCATTTAGTTTTCACCTATTTAAATGGTTTTAATTTTTCTCATATTTCTGTTAAGCACACTTATTTGCCTTTATGTATTAAAGGTGCTGTATAAATGAACCTGCTTTGCATCATTTGGGCTTTGGAAAGCTCGGTCATCTGCTCCCGCATGTAAACAAGCAGTTTCATTCATAACTGATAGAAAAAAGTGTCAGAACTCCTTCCTGCCACAGAGCAACAAAACACATGCTCATAATGAGCATCTAACATGAGTCCAGCAGGACTCGTGTCGTGCACACCTCGTAATAACAGCTGCACCGAACAAATAAAGCTCGCTTTATCATCGTTTGTGCTGCAACAAAGAAGTAAATGAAAGTGAGCGAGCAGGACGGGGAGCAAGCTGCTCATGGCTTCATCGACCAATCACAGATCAGTCTGTAGTAGCATAAGGATGATCCCTCCTTTGTTAAAAATAATCTGTTACACGCATGCAAGTCTGAGCCAAAGATGCTCTTCATTCTGACGGCCGTCCTGTAAGCATGTGTGTGGAACCAGACGTTATGTAACAGGCTTGTCCCTGTGCACCGCTTCTCCAGGCCATTAACTGGCCCCTCAGATAAAGTGTGAGGGTCGGGGTTGTTTCGGGTTGGAGTATGACGTGCTGGAAGGAGCCTGCATCATGCAAGCGTGCACCTGGCGATGCGCCACAGTGGAGGCTTTTATCCAACTTATCTGATGCGCTGCAGCCAGAACAATAACAGCGCTGTCGCCGTGGGATCTTCACCTTACACCACGTGGCCGCAGAGAAATGTACGATGCATTCAATCTCTGTTTCACGGAGGCAAGAGAAGATGCAGCTTGTTTACACCACATCTGGTTCAAGTTTTCACTGGAAACACATCGCTGTGATCTTTGCTGGGAGTTTTCCCCTCCTCTGCCCTCCATCCATGACTGATTCTCTTCCTGTTTCATGATATGCTGGTACTTTCCCAGCTCTATTGGAAAGTTATTATATGGTCTGCAGATGACCACACACGCACGCATGAATGATCCCTTCTCTAAAATAAAATCAAACCAAAATGCCCGTGGGTGTGACTGCTCTGCAGCGACCTGCCGCCTGGCTCTGGATGAACACAGGAGCAGATAAAACCCAGCTGCTCCCTGTCCATCATCTGCAAGCAGCTCACCAACTTCCTCTCTGCTGAATTTCAGAAATCCCCTGACAACAAAGCCCCAGTCGCAGCGGCCCGGCGGAGTCGTGACATCATTGTGGCTGATGTGTCATTATCACTCATTCTGACTTTACAGCATCCAGCGAAGGGCAGGACATGTTTCCACCCGACCGTTCACATCACAGCCATGTCAGCGTGGCGAGGAGGCGCCGAGTCCCACCTGGGCACCATGGAGTCCCCGCCTCGCAGAGTGGTGGGGTCCAGCTCAAAGATGGAGGATATATCCATGCCGTCCGGAACCGGCACCAGTGTGTACATGATCTTCTCCTGCGGGGCCCGGAGTCGGCCACGTAGAGCTTCGTTATCTCCATCCAGCTGCAGGAATAAAACAGCCAGTCAGAGGCTACCAAAGGAGAAAACATGCAACTACCTTTAACCACAATGAGGCCCAGAGGCAAACCAGTTGTCTCTAAAAACATCCCCACCGAAGCCTGAAGGGTTTCCCTCAGCAGCAGAGCGCCACCCTGTGGTGAGCTGCTGCTACTACCACCGGGAGCTCCCTACTGAGGCAGGATGACCCATGACAAGCAGGACCAGAGTACCTGCTGCTGAAGGAAGGATTTTAGGACAGTACCTGGAAATTAAAGGGTGTAAAGTCCCCCACCTAGAGCAGGAAGCAGAGCCAGAAGAGACGATTAGATGATCAGCAGCCGGCCAGCGTCCTGTTGGAACGGAGCAGCTCATGCTTACTTACCGAGGACCTCTGCTCAGCGTTTTCCTCCTCAAAGTCTGGATTCACCTGAAAAACAGGGGTCAAGCATCATCGTCAGGACCTCCGTCTGTGTCGCCTCCATCTGTCTGCTCTGATAGACACACACCTCGCCCATCTCTGCAGCCAGGTAGCAGCCTGTGGCCAGGTGTTTGAAGCGGAACAGGCTGTTCCAGTAGCCGGCGCCGCCTCTGCAGGGGTCATGGTGCACCACCTGCTCATCAAAGGCACAGCAACTCAGCTCCATGCGTCTCTACGAGCCGTCAGAGCCGAGGAGCTTCCTGCACTCACCTCCACTTCCCACAGTGCTTTGCTGCTGGTGGCGGAGGTGGCGGACTGCCGGCCGGTCGTCCGGAGGAAAACGTGCTGCTTCTTCCTGTGGTCGTCACACGTGAGAAACTTTTCCTGCTCTGCGTGAAACAAGCGCACCACGTCGCCCTGCAGCCAGACATGAAACTCTGGTTCACAGTTCGGTCAAGTCTTAGGTCAATGGGTGGACACTGTTGCTACGGCAACGCACATTCATGTTTTACAGGAAGTACGGCGGTCAGGTAGAAACAGGTGATAGCAAAGTTCCCTGATCGAGGCCACACAGAGAAAAATAAAACAATGGAAGTTATTTTTCCTTCCTCGGTTTTAAATCCCTCCTGTTCAACACGGAAACATGTGGAGGGCCGATCGGCACGCCGTCAGGCAACTTCAGCCAAACCCGATGGATGACCAGCTCTGCCTGGGAGTTTTTCCCTCGCCCAGCTTGTGGCGAGGCGCTCCATCCTGCTGTGGAAGGCGTCGGACGGTCCTTGGATGGTTGGGAACAGCAGACGTTCTGGTTGCAGCCTCTTCCACTCTCCTGTTTCTCACCTCATCTTCTCCTAACAAGTTTTTTTCTGGACGCCCCAAACGGGAGAACATGACTTTAACCTGGTCCTCGGAACAGAAGCAGGGTCTCTGCTGGCCTCCGGGCGTCTTGGCCGCGCCGTGTGTGCAGCAGCACTCACACCGGCCTCCTTTTAAAGCATCCAGCGTGTTATTCAAGTTCCACCTGCATAAATGGGCCTTTAGTTTGTTTCTATTTCTACATGTTGGCAAAACTGCAGGTACTATCCTGTAAGTTTCTTTCCAGATAAGGACTGTTTCATATACAGAAATTGTTTGGTTGCTCTGACCACAGACTTGCAGATCAGCTTCGCTCCTCTAAACATTCTAGAGTTTATGCAAATTGCCATGAAAGGAATATTTGTGTCAGAACTTTTACAGCTACTGAGCGTTTCCGTCCTCAGAGGCCTGCAGGTCTCTGAGAGGTGTGAGGGTACTTACGCCTTTCAGAATCGTCTCCTTGTTGTCGCTCCATTTCATGAAAAGAACAACTTTCCAACTTGTGTTGCAATTCACAGAATTAACCTGGAAAGACAAGATTTATTCCGGATATTTTATATTTTACAGCAGAGTCAGAGAACAGAAAGCAGAGGCATCCGTACCTCGTTGCAGCCGGGGTTGTCCACCAGCTGGTGGCTGCTGGCATGTAGAGGCTGCCCTGCATTCACAGGGTTCAGGACTACTTTATCTCCGATCACCACCTGCAGGAGCAACACAGCTTCTCCTTTACTCATCGCCCACTTTAATGTCAAACTAATTAGACCTGATAAGATTCTCGTTCCGCCACTGGAGCAGAGGATTTGGTTACCATGGATGCGCTTTGCTGCTATAACCACTAGGTGGAGTCAGAGACAAGCTGTCAAGCAGAAAGCTGCAGCCGTGACCCGTCCAGGCGGAACCAGGCCTCATCTAAGCTGCTGCTTCGCCCGCTTTACTGCAGGACCGCCGTGTTCCGTACAGAGCCGGGTCCTGGTCTCTGGCAGGACGAGTCACGACTTCCCCACGGGATTAATTATGTGCAGCTTAATTAGCCAGCTTAACTCCATCCACCTCCTCCAGCTGAGGTTAGGAACAGTGGAGCTTACGCCAAGGTTGGCTTCCCTTAAAAAATGGATTCCAGTAGCTCAGCATGAGCGGGTTCACAGGAGAAAGGTGTGTTTCCACGCCAACACTTTCCCGTTTGTGTGCTTTCTGTGGAAAGCGTTTCTGCAGATGGAAAAATCTCAGAGCTACAACCGGGTAGAGAGCAGGTTCCCCTCCATGCTCATCCTACAGCTCTCACTTCTAGTCATAGATCCGCTTTTATTTCCACGTCTGACTGAGCTCAGGAGGATGTTGTCATACTGTAGATCTGTTGCCTCATGAACGGAAGTCAAATTGCAGATCTACTATCCTGCAGCCTATAGATGCATCCCTAATTTCTCTGCAGAGCCTGTTAGGAGACATTCTGCTGATCCAGCTGGCATGGCTGCATATAAAATGGTCACGCTGCATGCAAAGAAAAGCCTGTCTGAGGTTCATGTCTGCTCTTTGGGATCCATCTTTTTGTGTTTGTGCCAGCATGAGTCACTCCAGATGGATGCTTCTGTCCACAGGTTTACATGTGGGACTTTTAATGACGTCATGCTAACACGGTTCAGCCGCCGCATTCCTGCACAGCATCCGGTAGCTCTGAAATGCCCCCGATGTTTCTCACTGCTGCCGTGTCTGACTTCCTGTCTGCTCCGATCTGAACTGCTGAGCTTCTGGATGCTTCTGGACCAAGATTCTATACTAAGCTGAGAGCATCCGGGACACATCGGAGGCGACCGGCAGCCATTGCGGCCAGAGCGAACCTTACCGCTCACTAAAACGGGGGCCATTAGCCTCAGCCTCCTTCCTGCAGGAGCAGACTGGATCTTCATCCCTCTGCATAACGGCGACTCTAACGCGCAACTGAACGCATCATTGGCATGTTTCTAAAAATATGAAATACCGAGAAATGAAGAAAAAAGATAAATCTAACTGCATCTATTCCAGCTGATAAAAAACATCTCCCCCACGGTTGTCTGAAAAAACCACGTCAGCATTACGAAACAGGCCACAGATCTGATTCCTCTGTCCCACCATGTGCAGGTCCATGAGAGAAAAGTCTAAAAATACAGGCTTCATTTCTCCAACTGGGCATAATTAGCTGAATCCCACACCCGGCTCTACCCACACTGTCTCCCAGGGACCGCAGCTTGTAGAAAGGCTGGATGTAGAACCAGGAGCCCTCGTTTCCAGCAGAGTCCAGCGTCACTCTCATGGCGTTCTTCTCCAGCAGCGCAGGCAGCCGCTTGTTCACCGTCAGGTATTTATTGCTTTTCAGGTGCAGCAACTGTTGGTGAAAGGAGACAACATGTGGAGGAAAATGATGTGTAAAGAGAGAGGCTGGCCCGACCAAACTCTCTGCATTTCTTCCCTAAATCAACCAAATACTATAGAAAAGAGATTCTAATGACCGTGTCCCGACCTTACACCTCCCCCTCTTATCCCCAGCAGAAACATTTCCTTTCCTGATGTCCCATGAACGCAAAACGTGCGTGAGGCTGAGTGAAGTAAGACCTTACAGTCGCCTCTTCAAGCTGCAGCAATTATTTAAAACGTGTCTGATTAAAGCAGAGTTAAGGTTGGTTTTATGGAGCAGGCGGCGCATCAGGCTGACTGTCCTGCAGTCTGTTAAGCAAAGCGCCTTATCTCACATGCACCAACACACCTGGATGACATTTCCATACTGGATGACGGTTCCCAGGAGCTTGCGGTTTTCAGACTCATTCTGCTTCTTTTCCAGGTCTGCAGCATGCTAATGCACAAACAGGACACAGATGTGAGCGGCGCTGGAAACACATAAGAGCGTTGGCTCGCGCTGCTCAGCCTTACATGAAGCTTGTTGAGGAGGACGGTGTCGGTGGTGCTGTTGCCTCCAGGTTTCGCTGCCTTCCAGAACTGTTTCTGTGCAGAATATCTGTTCATGGGACACAGTTTGAAAAGGCAGTCTGCAGAGAATAGGAGAAAAACCAGGAAAGTTTTAGAATTTTATATTAATAACCGTCTCTACAGACGCCTCGCTGCAGGAATGCAACCAAGGCACCAGGACAAAGCGAAAGTTTGGGCACCCCAGTGGACTGATAATGGATCATGCTGGATGTTTTGCATATGTCCTGTTTAATGCACACACACACACACACACACACACAGCAAACTGTGTTTAAATCCTTATTTAAATTCCGGCTGGCAGTAAAACTTTGATCAAACAGGTTTGGAAAAGTCGTAATCCTCCACGTTGCGTACAGCCCGGAGCTTTTCCTTTTTTCTTTTTAAATGTTACAAATATTTCAGCTTCGGCTCCGTCTGAAGAGCTTGTCCTGGCCATTCTCCTGGGTTTTTGTCACATTTACTTTATATGGTATCAGATTAACATTACATGCAGGAATGGCAGCAGTTTGCTTCCCCATACGATGCTCAGAGCACACAGCCGCGTTTACACTAAGTTTAGGGAGATTCCCTTTCATTTAACAGTCGTTTCTTTTGTTTAAAAAATTAAATAAATTTGTTTAAAAATATTTCATTCCCAAAAAAACCTTCATTTCAGTATAACAGAGGAAACCAATATGCAGCTTAACATACACCGTCCCCATCATGTGCCACACATTATCAGCTTTTAGAAACAGAGTTTAAACTGTTGGCCAGCACAGCTGAAACACACTCCAACAGGCTAGGAGCAGAAAACAAGGTTTCTTTAGTTTGTGCAGCAACGTCTATACACTTTAACTATTGTATGATATAATGTAACTGGCACAGGAGTCCCAAGGATTTATAACCCGGATAAAAATAGCAGCTTTGCTACCAAGTGCGTCGAGGGATTACCCATCACAGGGCTGCAGGACAGGAAGGGACGAGGCCAAGGATCCACGCAGAAAATGGGCTACTGGGATAACAATTAGGGTTAAGAAGAGAAATGAGGGGAAGGAAGACACACACACACACACACACACACACACACAGGATAAATATCTATTAATAAAGAAGTATTTTGCAGAGGTTTTGAAGCTGAATTATTCTTCTACTGGTCAGAAGCTCAATTAATTTAAAAGAAATACTAACATTTAGAAAAACATGACATTAAAGTCATTTCGCTGTGTCACATGATGGAAAATAACCTCTGTCTTCTAAAACTTAAACTCCTGAATTAACAGCCACAAACACTACAGGTTCACGTGGTTTTTATCTTTCTTCTTTTGACCACAGACAGACGTTTATTGAACCCAAACAGGGGCGGTTGCAGCAGGACACCGTTTCCACCGCTCCGCCGGCGTCCAGCAGAGCCGATGTGCCCGTGCATACGCTGAGCGGGAACATGGAGGAGGAAGCTCTAAAGGCAGAAATAAAAGACTGGGATCTGCTTTCTGCAGATATTCTGGTTTAAATCATAGGATGTGGAACAAACAGCGACTTGCTGCAGACGCTGCTGAAGGGACGTCACTGCAACCTTAATATCATAAATAATGTTAACACCTTTCTGGACACTAGAATCCATTTCATTTTCTATGAGGGAGCGCATGTGGACGTTAGGAGACGCAGGAGGATGGAGGACATCCGGTCCTCATCCACGGGGAGGAGATGGAGCAAGTATAAAACATGGTCACACAGACATGGCTCCTGCCGAAGAAGGCCCAACAAAAAGCTTCCCCCTTTAGGTTTGTTTTATATACAGAAACTGTTTGGTAGCACTGACCAGAGACTTGCAGATTCGTCCCAATCACAGATCTTTATTTGTGAACACGAACAACAACAAAAAAAGATTGTGATGAAATCGATATTGTGATTTTATTAAATACAGGTAATTACTTCTTCTGTGGTGCTTTTAAGGCATAGCTCCTATCCATCTAAGCCACTTCTGCTGTTTGTCCATTCAGAGACACCGTAGTATAACTGGTGGCAGCTGCCATGTCTGTGGGCCCACAGTGAGGAGATATATGCTTCATTCTAGGAGGATTAAAACTGTTTTTACCAAAGTGAATACCAACAGAAAGCTTTTACTTGTGTTTTTCCATCACTGACCTTTGATTTTTTGCACGCTGCTCCTTTATTATTACAAAACCACACACAACAAAAGCTGACGAAGATGTGTAACAAGGCTTACATAACAGTAAATTGCATAATGCATTTCCAAGTAATGTCTAGAGGAATGATGCAAAGATGAACAAAGTTCTCCTACGTGCAGCTTAATCCCTCAATGCTTTGCTGCATTGTGTACATATAAAAAGCTAAAGTATATGAAACGTATTCGCCGCCCACATCTAAGAGATGAGTGCGGTTAAGCACAGAGCTCCTGCAAAACACTCTTTTTAAATAGCTTATGTGTGCTAATAATACTCAGAGTTAACCGCTTGGCTTTAGCAGCGGCCTCACTCAGGAAGATCAGGGATCATGCTGGGGGGCCATGGAATGATAACCAAACCAATAATTATTATCTAAAATTGCATTTAGATGTCACACAAGCAGTTTCTTACATTCATATTTTCTAAAACACAGAAGACCAGACTAGATGATGCAACAGCTTTTTTTGGGTTACAGCCTCGGCATTGTTGCTGCAGTATGTGGTGACAGAACAAACCACTGAACAGCCCAGGCAAGACCTGCTGGTCTGCCTAGAACTCTTCCTGGTGCAGACTCGTCTTTCCCTCTTCCTTTATTCTAATGAGACGTCATGTGATCTTTATAAACCAGCTAACCAGTTCATTATTATTAGTCAGCCCCCATTCTGTAGGAGATGCAAAATGTTTTTACTCAAAGCCAAAAGTTGAGGCTGAAGCTTTTATCCAAAACGACTAGCAACTGAGTTTTTACCAGCGGTGCCAACAGCGGAGGCAGGGAGGGAAAGGTGTGTTTCCCCGGGACACGACAGTTGTTAGGAGCCGACGGGGTCATGTCAGAAAGTTTCCCGCCTGTATGAACATTAACCGACCGAAGCCAGGCCGACTGCGCGTCCATGCCTGCTAAGTCAGACATGTCTTATCTGATACTACAGTTTCTGAGACATTTAGCATAACTTTATGGTAAAACCTTGCTTGAAAACCTGCAGGATGCAACATGACGCCAGTGTTCTGCTCCCAGGACGACTACGCTACAATCATTTAACAAAATGGTAAATACGCCATCACAGAATTGTTTCCACATTTTGTTAAAAGGGTCAAATAAAGACTTCAGACATAAAAAATGGCTGTAAAGGATTAAGGTGAACTTCCAGTGGCAGTAGGTACATTTTTGCATGTACCTGTACATTAACAGGCTGGTGCATGAGGGAGGAAAAAAGAAATAAAATATTGATCACAAATGTTTAATCATCTAACCCTTTAAAGCCCAACTGAAGAAAAACTGAAGAGAAAAGTCAAATTCATGTGGCATGTCAAAATGATTGTATCCTAGTTTCCATGAGGGGCAGAAGTATTTTATCATATATTACAGGGTTTACAGCAACATTTCTACCATAAAGTGATGCCAAATGTCTCAGAACCTCTACATATCAAACGTTTAGCTTTACAGAGTTAAACATGTTCATCATGGTGGCCTGACTCAGGATGTTAAAGCCCCCTCTCCACAGGTCCTGCGACAGTACCTCCTCCACCGAGCTTCCTCGCAGGCAGAGGGAGGCCAGCGATCAGCCTGATGAGGTGAAGACACTACATGGTGAATCTCAAGCCTGTTTTTAAAGACCAGATAAGTAGGGTAAGTACATGTGGAAAGCTAGTTTAAAACAAAGTGAGGAGGCCTTGTGGATGCAACCTTCTGCAGCATCATAATAATTCGCCACCTCATCCTTCTGGGGCAGACGGGGAAGGAAGAAACCCAAACAAAGTCTGGCTTTTCATGGATACGGATGCAAATATGGCAGCTATGTTGGAGCTTGAATTCCTGATTTGCGTGTTTATTACTACAAGGGACTGGTTTACATAATGGGGAGAAAAACAAAAAAAAACCCAAAAAAGAATAAAACATATTGAAAATAATAATAAAATAAATATTAGCATATATTATTATATTAATATTGACTTAACATGAAGTGCAGCAGTCCGAATGATCATGCTGCATCCTACTGTCTAATTTCTTGCTCGTGTTGTTCTCTCAGCGTCAGTCGCTTTGGATAAAATCGTCTGCTAAATGACAGTAGCAGTAGTTGAGACGTCTTTATTTACGTGCAGATTTACCAGCCACACTCCTAAATTCCACTGAAAAAGGGCAAGTTTTATACCAACATATGCATAAATGGCTCTGACCCGACTCAAAGAAATGTTTACATGTTACAGTCTGATTAGTACCGTGTGTGTGCGTGTGGGTGTGTGTGTCCTCTGTGACGACAAGGCGGCATCCTCGGCCGCTTCTGACAGTCTAGTAAAACTTTAACAGGATGATGAAGCAACATGAAGAGAAAAAGAACAAAGCAAAGGTAAAAGAGCTGCAGGCACAGCGTGAGGAAAACAGCATGGAAGGAATGACGGGGGGGCTCACCTCTGAACTTCTTGGGTGGGTTGTTGAGGTCGCCTGATTCAGGTTGCACCACGCAGCGGTCGTCCACCAGCCTGCAGACAGAGCCATGACAATGAGACGCTTTAACATCAACTTGGTTCCGTCTGGAAAGCTTCATGCCTCCCTTTTCTCCAGCTGCAGGGAAAAGATGGTGAGCGCCGCACAGCCAGATCGGCTCGCTACTACAGCCCACACAACC
This sequence comes from Craterocephalus eyresii, assembly GCA_037177035.1. NCBI lineage: Eukaryota > Metazoa > Chordata > Actinopteri > Atheriniformes > Atherinidae > Craterocephalus > Craterocephalus eyresii. The sequence continues at coordinate 31,522,283 of JBBBVT010000003.1, forward strand.
AGTCACTCATCTCAGCCCTACAGTCGGGTCAGCCTGCTGAGCGACGTCCCATGATGCACTGGGCTCTTCCTTTCATCTGCCATGTACAGGGGCTGGACAATGAGACTGAAACACCTGGTTTTAGAGCACATTAAGTTCTTAGTATGGTTTAGGGCCTCCTTTTACTTTTGCATCAGTTCATCTTGGGAATGGCACACAAAAGTCTTGGACAGTGGTCAGAGGAATTTTAAGCTATTCTTCTTGCAGGACAGAGGCCACGTCACTACGTGATGCTGGTGGAGGAAAACGTTTCCTGACTCGCTCTCCAAAACACCCCGTAGTGGCTGAATAATGTTTAGAAACTGGCAAATCAACTCGTACTCCCCATTATAGATTATTGTGATGTTGTATATCAAACTGCTCATAACTGTGATCTCGATTCACTTAGCACAGCTTACAATAGACTCTGTAGATTTGTCCTTGGGTGCCCTTTCCTTACCCATCATTGTACAATGTATTCCAGACTTAGCTGGCCACCATTGAAAGTGAGAAGACACATTCACTGGCTACTTTTCATTTACAAATGTATTTACTTTAACTTCTCACCTTCTCTACAGCAGTATTTTGTACTACATACTCCAAGTCACCATATCAGACGTGCTTCTCAGCTTTATTTTAAAATTCCTAGTATAACTAAGTCTTTTGGAAGAAGATGTATTATGTATAAGATAATATACATAATAGATAAGATCTATTATGTATATAAGATAATATAAGATCTTGTTCTTTTGGAACTTTCAAACGTGCTGTGTCCTCTCACTTCATAGTGGCCTGCTCTTGTTTCAGTGATACTGTTTATCTCTCATTGTTTATTTGCTTATTTATTCTGTAAACTAACATTTACAATTATATGTTGTTATCATCTTCAGCTATAT
>JBBBVT010000003.1:31530284-31552929 GCA_037177035.1 Craterocephalus eyresii
ACAGGATGAGATACAGGTGTGCAGCTGCGCACCTGCTGGAGATCCTGCCCTCCTGATGAGCAGCACTCCAGGAAGACTTGAAAAACACCAGATCCCAACAGAAGATCAGAATTTTTGCTGGTTTTAATGTTGTGGCTGATGGATTTTACAGCACGAATGTTACCGTACCATCTTTTAAAATGGCTAATTATTCAGAGTGATGCAACTTATAGCCTGGCTGCTGCACAGGATCCGTCTCATGCCTGCTCTGCACCTTTCTGCTTCACCTGTAGCTCAGAAATGGAGCTTTTCTGGCTCTGCACCTCTAAAAGCAGACATGATGTTTCAGTGCTCTCCCACCTGCAGGGTGTTGACCTTGTCTGTCAGATTTCAGGTACGGGGGATTTCTCCCACTTGGCAGACAGAGCTTGCAGGTGGATGGAGGGAGGGGTTGTCATGGAAACAAGCCACTGGGATGGGACACAGCAGAGGCTCCAGCACACGCTTTGAAAAGCTTTCATTGATAGCCTTCCCATTGAGCTGATTTCCGGTGTGTTCCCGGGCGACCCGCTGAGTGTGTATAAAGGCTCGTCCGTTTCCTGCAGATAAAAGGACAGCAGCGGATGTCTCGCTCCAGCACTTTCAGCTTCAACAAACACTTTCCTCACAGCCATATTTCCTTCAGCCTCTGCTGAGATTTATACCAAAACAGGGTCATTTTAAACAGAGTTTAATCCATTTCACAATGAGATAATAAGATGTAAAGTACTATAAATCACTGACAGTATTATAATATCTGTCAGAGATCCCCAGTGTTATATTCTTTTACTGTGTGAAGTATGTTTAAATGTACAAATCTGTGTAAACCTCCTCTCCAAGGATTAAAGATGTGTTTATGTTTAAGCTGTGAGTGAAGTTGTATTCCTTCTGAAACACACAAATAATTCACCTTAACTGATTGACATTTTGTTGAAAGCATGAATTAAAGAAATATTTCATTTAATCTGCAGCTGTCAGCTTTGATCATTATGTTCCTTTTGTGTTAATTTTGCATGCATGACATCATTTTGTTGGTATTACTCAGTATCATTGATGCCAGAGCATGTCAGATGTCAGATGTGTCTGCTGCAGAAACTGCAGTTGGAGCTGGTTACCACAGGATAATTATACTAATACTAATACTAATACTAATAATAATAATAATTATTATTATTATTATCAGTAGTAGTAGTAGATTTATTATTATAATTTAAAGTATAATTCAAAAAATTATTTAAAACACACGACCATACTGAGTTTGCTGTAAACATCTAATTGTCTGTTGTTGTTTTAAATAAGACATTTTTTTCTTCATAAGATCTTTTTTTATCCCTTAATGCTTGGTGGACTGTTTTCAATAGATTCAGTTTCTGAGACCCTTTTAATCACTTTATGGTAAAAACTTTGCTCTCAACCCTGTTGCATCCAACCTGTTCAGTGCCGCCTAGTGGACACATTTTGCACTACAACTATTCTGACTCGCGCAAATTTTTCTTATATTTTCAAAATAAAGACATCAGATACAAAAATTCTGATTATCTGTGTGTCGTTTCTTGGGTCAAGCATTAAGTGGTTGATAAAATATATAAAATAAAAATAAAATGTAACAGCTTTTTCATCACCTGCTTTGATCCTGCTTCATCAAAATCGTTGAAAAGCCCTTTTTTATATTTATTCCAAAACTCTATGAAAGCAACCAGTGAGAACAAGGAAAAGCTCTTCCTTGACACATCCTGCTGGTGGCTGATAAACAACCTATTGCTTTCCTTCCGGATATTTGTCTCCATTTTAGTAATGATTGAGGAAAAAGGCAGAGAGAGGATGCAGGAAACAAGCACGTTGCCATGGGAGACTAAACAGGGATAATTTTATTGCAGCCCAAGGCCCAGAGCTGTCAGTCAACATCAGAAACAAACAGAGCTTCCAGGCTCCCCCTGGAAACCCCATTTTTCAGGTAGTAAGCCACTGATGTTCAGATCTGCATCATGGTGTAGGACCCTCCCAAACAATGCTGGCTTTGCAGTGAACCCAGCACATGACTTGTTCTTGCTGGGAGAACAGGTGGTTGTTCCATGCTCTTTCTGAGACCGGGATGTGAGGAAAGCTATAAATAATGTTGCAGAAAATGCTACAGGGGTAAATAATTAGCAGTCTGGGACGTGCTGGATGTTCCAGAGCATAGAATAGAAAATGCTGCGGTGATGGCAAATCATTGCAGGGATGTTTTGTAATCTTCTCAAGTGGTAAAGCAATATTTCAGCTTTGTAAAGGTCGTGCAGTTTTTCTTTGGGCATCGGCTGCCTTTTCAGTCAGTCTAGTTCTTGCACCTCTCCAGTCTTTAGATAATTTCTCTCTCTCTCTGTCTGTCCGTCTATCTGTATATGTAAAAATTGTCTCATTATTCACCACCAGATGGCAGTGTAAGCGTCTACATTTGTCTGCAACACTCCCACTGCACATAATTTCTGATTGGGGTGCAGACAGCTAAACATATGTTGCACTAAAGCATCCATTCACTGGGCCATCATGTGGATTCGCTTATGCAACGTCACATTACTATACATCTCTAGTTACACTTTTCCAAAATCTGGTATTGATGAAAGGAAAGTTTAGTGATTGACAAAAACAGAAGGAGAAAATACACATGGTGTTGAAATCATGGTTTTAGAAAATATGAGGAAAGAAGATTTTATTTTAAGTGCTCCTCATTAAACAACATGTTTGTGTGTGTAAACAACAACAAAACCAGTGATTGTAGACATTCTAGCAAAATAAGAAAAGAAACTCTGTAGGTAATTGAAAAAGCCTTACATCTAATCACCTAGTTTATAACATTCATGGTTCTATTGCTGGTTTACAGTACCCTGTAAACTTAAAGTCTAAATCAAACAACCTTGATTTTAATGTACAAAAAGTACGGAAAGTCAAATAATAGCTGATACAACATTACAGAAGAAGTTCTATGATTATTCATTAGACGATAGATCAAGCCTAAACATACTTTGTCAGCTTACATTTGAGTTGATAGACAAATTAGTATATATTCATATATATTTCAGTGCACAACAGTCAAAAGTGAAACTGTTTGACAATAGAAAGAAAGCTTGCAGTCTTTAAGAGCTCTGCCAGAGGAACATCTCCAAACCGGTTTGGATTTCAGCTTGTCCTGAATCCGTGACAATACTCATGCTGTGTTCTTCTACAAGTAAAGCACAGTGACTACTGAGTCCAGGAAGCTGAACAAAGCTCCCATATTGAACAGGTGAGAGGTAAAAAGGCAGAGAGCTAAACTAGAGATCAGAAAATGTCATCGTCCGTCTCAGTCTGACAGAACTCAAGAAAGCCAAACGGAAAACATGAAAGAAAGACAAAAACTATGTTCACTTTCCCACATAAAGCATTGATGCATTTGTGCTCCTGGAACAGTCACAACGTTGCATCTCCATCAGGAAGCTGCGTTCACCACATATAATAGCTACGTGTGGTGTCCACCTGGCTGGGTTTGGTCTCCGACGGGCCTTCCTTCTCCTTCTCACTATCCGCCTCCCACAGGTTAATAAGAGGAGGGTACAGCTCGTTTAGGGGTATTGATGAGGTTTTCTGCATATACTTTTTTAGGGAGTGGTGATAATTTTTCCTCTTCCACCGCTTGGTGATGTACACGCTCAGCGAGGCCAGGCTGATGACTGCAAACATGCTTCCCATGACTGCTGCCAGAGCAGTGTTGGTCCCCTGATGGGATATCTCCACAGCAAAGGTTGCCTGCTTCGTCGTAACGTTCACGCACGACTTCTGCATTTGTTGGTGGATGTTGGAGACGGTGAGGCACACCTCGTACTCGGTTGCTGGTTGGAGGTGCGTAAGATTGTACTCGTGCACGTCCACAGGTACCCTGGCAGTGTAGGTAATATGCGGGTTGTCTATTTTCATTGTTGCAGACGACCACTTGAGGTTGGAGGTCATTACGTTTGAGTTTATCTTCCAGGAGACGAGAATGGAGTCAGCTTCTGTCTGCTTGACGTAGATCTTCATTAGCTGCGTGTTGTCTAACAGAGTACCGTTCACCTGTATGGCGGCCACTCTTGTGTCGACTCCCTCAGAGTTCTGCGCCACACAGGTGTATCTGCCAGAGTCTTCCACTTGGATATGAGAAATTCTCAATGTCCCTTCACTGTTGAGGCTGTACTTGTCAGACAGGGTGTCGATCATTATCTTGCTTCCCATCGGAGTCACCCAGTAGATCTCGGACTCAGGCTGGGACATAGCTCTGCAGTCCAAGTCCACGGTCATGCCGATTTCCAAACTGAGATGGCTGGGGAAGGTGTCGTGCGAAATCATGGGCAGGCACTGATTAAGTAACTTATTCTGCAACACGTCGCGCACATGTATGCCTCTGACTTCGGCTGGCATGGAGCAAAACATGGATAGAGGTTCCATGAATCGCACCGTGGTTTTGTTGGAGCTCATCCACTGGATGACGCAGCCACAGCGCAGAGGGTTGCTGTGGATGCTGATCTCACGCAAGTTAGGGAGAGAATCCACAGTGGACTGATAAAGGGCATTCAAGGCATTGTTGTTAAGCATGAGACTCTCCAAAGCAGGAACGTCGCGGAAGGCCTGACGATGTATGTAGGAGAACTTGGGGTTGTTTGTAGCCTCCAGCTTACTGAGCTCAGGAAGGTTTTCCAAAGCATACCGGTCAATGGAAACCAGTTCGCCCATGTTGTTGATGCCCAGCTCCTTCAGTCTCAGCATGTTCTTAAAATCTCCTTCCTGAATCTTGTGCACTGGGTTTTTGTTTAAATCCAGAAACTTGAGGTTAGGTAATTTTTGAAGGGCTCTCTGAGGTACTTGAACCAGCTTATTATCATAGAAAGAAAGACTCTCAAGATTGTCAAGTCCCACGAAGGCATTACCGGGGATGTCTGTCAAGTCCATCCCGGCTAGAACCAGGCTTCTCAGATTGCCCAGGGGCTTGAAATTAAAGTCCATAATTCCAACAACAGGGTTCTCTCCAATCATGAGAATTTCTAAATTGGGTGTAGATTCAAACCACTGGCTGCTGATGGTTCGGATCTTGTTGGAGTTGAGGTGAAGCCTGAGCAGATTACGGAGCCCAGAAAAGGCATTGGGAGAAATGGTGCTGATCTGATTGTGGTTGATGTAGAGTTCCTGCAGGTTGCTGAGGTCCTGCAGACAATAATCTGGCATTTCCGTTATCTGGTTCTCCTCTAGATGAAGCGTGGTGAGCTGGGACATGTTGGTGAGCCCAACATCTCGGATGTTACTGAAGTTATTCTGGGACAAGTCCAGCTCTGTCAGGTTGAAGAGCTGCTCCAGCTCCTCACTGGTCCTGGCAATGTAGTTACTCTGTAAGAGGAGAACCTGAGTCTCACTGGACAGGTTCCCCGGGATTCGTGTTAGACGAAGGTCATTGCAGTCCACAGTGATGGCTTCTCTGTAGGTGGACTGGGGTGTAAACCAGGGTCGAATCTCACATACACACAGCTGGGGGCACTCGTTGCTCTGGACAAAAGATAGTCCTAATGTGACCAGAATCAGGCCAGCAAACACCTGGCCCAGAGAAAAGCAGTCTAACCTCCCTCTCGCCATGCTGGGAAGGGACAGGAAGATCCTTAAATGACTTGGGGCAAGGGTGTGTTTGAAACATCAACCAGACTTTCCGCTGGTTATGTGTAGATTTCACAGAGTTGCAGGATTATCTGCAGTAAAGGAGAGAAAAAGACAAGAGACATGTCAGTCTATGAAAAACAAGGTTTATTCCATGTGCAGAGTCCTCAGTTCATATTTTCTCTGAGGTGTCAGATGCATCTCAGACTTACATAAGAACTGCATGAACTTCTCCTTTTTGTATAAGGGGATATTAAAAAAACTTGATTTTCATTTAGCCCCACCATCAATGTTTCTTATCCTGTGTCAATCAATCAAACATGATTTACAGAGCATTTTCATACAATGAAATGCAACATAAAGTGTTTTACGTGTAAAATGTTACGGACAACCCAAACCCCATCTTTAGCCATGTCCCCTAGACCACAAACCCAAAACTCACACATATACCGAGCATATTCACACACATGAATACACACATGTACATAAAAATTAAATAAATAAGCTGGTATCACAAAATTAATTAAAAGAAATTAAATAAATAAATTTGATTTCATTTAAAAATGTTAAGAATTCAAGTCTTTACTTAAAAGGAAAAGTCTTAAGCTTTTCTGCCCTCCAGTCATTTGGAAGGATGTTCTATAGGTAGGGAGCATAAAAAGTAAAAGATGCTTCTCCGTATGTTTATTCTCCTTTGATGGCTCTGAGAGTCACAAACTAAAAGAAAGTTGGACAATACTTGGGAATAAAAACTTTATGAGCTTTAAAAAGTAATAAAACTATTTTAGAAGTATTTTAGAAACATGTCCCGTGTATGATATCTACTCACGGTGTAACAAGACATTAATCTACTTCCGTACATCGGTAGAATCGTCAACAATCCAATATTACATCGACCAGATGTCAATTCATTGCTCATTTGTTTTTGTAGCAATGATCAGGTCAGACTGTGTCCCTTTGCTACTATAAATATGTTTTAAAATGTTTCTTTTAATGTCTGAATAAGAGGAGTATGGTTAAGGCATGATTACAACGATATTAGCATCGGAAATATTCTGTTGTGACTCCGGCTTTAAACGTTTAAAGGAAAATCTCAAACAAATCATTGCAGCTACATCAAACATAAAAAAATCTTAAAAGAAAGTCAGAAAGTTACAATGACAGAAAGTTATAGACTGGATGAGCAGCTCCTGCCCAAACTGGAAAACCTTCCCATGAAATCCAGATTCCCTCCGAACATCCCCAATACAGAATGCATTGATCTTTCAGCATCTTCTACGCTATGTGGAAATATTATATCTCAAAAAACAAAATATGCAACAACGCTTTTGGGTTAAAAGAACAGATTCTTTTACATTTAAATGTTTGACTGACCTGAATAAAACTGAGCTGAATAAAAATATTAAATGATAACTTATATAAATGAATTTATAATTTAAAAAAGTGTGTTTAGAATATATAAATGATTGTATTAATCAGCATTTGATGATCTTGTGATGAATGGGATTAAAACCAGCTTGGCAACATGGAGACGTCGAGTAAATTAATACAATCGATATAACTGATCAAACTTGTGACTTACACCTGAAAACATCAGAGAGGATGCTCTGCTGAGTCTGGAATTTAATTAACATCCAGAAAATACGAGAATCTGTATTTATCTGCTATCATGTCAGACAAATGAGCTCAAAGCACCACTGTGCATATCCAGTTAAACCACAGCCGCCTGGCACAGAACGACTTCTCCACCGTCTTTGTGTTGCAGAGTTATGTGCCTCATCAACAGTTCTGAGAAAATGCAAGTTCAGCTCATTACAATGCACGCACAAAACCCTGCTCTGGAAACAGATCAAATTCCATCCAGAGCTTTCATCTATTTCAATAGGCCCATAAGGGCTCCACCATTAGCTTCCCCCAACATCATTAAACACCATAGGAGATATTAGTGTGCACCATGGCTCAGAGAAAGCAGCAGAAAGTTGCACGTCTTAATTTTTAATGCGACATCCTCAGCATTCTGAATTTGGGGCAAATATGAAGACAAAGTTTGCAGCAGGATTTTTCCCTGATCAACAAGGAGAGATGGAAGAATGTCATAACTTTGGGCTCTTCTTTAACTCTGAGACGACTTATGACTACAAACGGGATTTGAGAGGATGGAAAACCTTGATGCAGCCCTCTCAGTTACTTAATGGTTCAGAGAGTGGGAGCTTGAGTGAGGTGTAATGGGCATCTGCTAGCCCATATGGCAGTGACATTTAATGACTTAGAAAAAGTATTAATTCTTGATCTTTTTACCCTGAAGCAGTGCCACATTGTTCACATTGAAATAATGAGAAACACATCCCTCTGATTTTTATCTAGAGACAGTGTTCACTAAAGGAGCTTCTTCAACTGCCAGATGGATGACAAAGACATTTTATATAGTTTATTTTCTACTTGTAACTTTTTTTTACCACAATGTTTCACATGTTAAGTTTTATAGCAACTGAAGCAAAGCAGAGCCTCAGATTATCTGTTAAAAAACTGAACTTTTAAACCAGAATTTTTGGACCAATCAGACTAAACCTCATACAAATAACATATTAGAAACCATGCAAGGTTTCCCTGCATTAGACGAAATGCACACTTACTTGATTCAGCTCCATGATATGATCACAGCAAAGACTTTACATCGATACAACATGTTAAGTTAGAAAAATAGGCCCTATTGATCCTGAAAGATGGCCGTGTTCGGGCACGATCAAAGCGGAGTTATTCTGATTGCACTGTCATGCAGTTTCTGCAGAATGCATGACTCTTTTTCACTTTTCCTCAACTTTTTTCACTCAACTTTCAACACAATTCTTAGTCTTCTTCAATTCCTTCTCCCTCCTCTCAGACAGTGAGACAGAAAGAGATGAGTTGCTCAGTGTATCTGCTTTCTGCAGCACATACAAGTTTATTCAGCAGCTGAACAAACACTCGATAAATCGATCTGTACTGAAACCTCTCCCCTTTCACACTCCTGAATACTGATAAGAATACAGGACAGGAACAATGTGAAGACGCTTATCTTCCATGTTCTGTCAGTAGCTAATTCTTGCTCTGAATGGCCCTTTAAACTACAGTATAAGCTCATCTTTTGAGATGAAACATCTTTCTGAGTCTTTCCAGATAACTGCAAAACTTGTTTTAATTGTAGGTCAATAAGACAATGATGTTACTGCATTATGTTACAGTGATATAAAAACAACATGTAAAATTAATGAACTGTAGAGCAGTAATCCAATAAGTAGGAGAGAAGGTCGAACTCAATGAATTCCTGGCATGAGACTATGTAAGATAGATAGATAGACAGACAGACAGACAGACAGACAGACAAGACAGACAGATAGACAGACAGACAGATAGATAGATAGATAATCAGAAAATCTGAAGTCCATCCGTCATTTTAGAGATGACAACATTGGATTAAGAAACTGTACTTTAGGTTTTAAACAAATATTTATAATTGATCAAAAATATGAGTTAAAAAAAGCAATATTTTTTTCTTGTATTGAAAAAAATATTTAACCGTGACACTGAAGTATGAAATGCAAATTTTGTGCATTGTTGCACATCTAATAAACATTATGTATATATATATATATATATATATATATATATATATATATATATATATATTTTTTTTTATTTCTTTAACTCTCTCCTCTGAAAATAGGCTGAACTGTTTTCAAATCTGTTAAATAGACATTTGACATCTTCACAACACTGATAAACAAGTTAACAAGATCAGGGCTCCAGAAAGTCTTTAACAAGCCTGTGTGCTTGCAGCATTATGCCAACACTTTAGATATCCTTAACTCAATTAGCTCCATTTAGGAGGCACCTCGCTCTGCGTGGAAGCACAGCACGTCCACATTCTTAATGGTCAACCCCATTTTAAGGAGATGCCACTTAAGAGGCTTTTCAAACAAGAGAGCTAAGCATTACATGTGCATGTACGTAACCTGCCTGGCAACAGCAGCAGCAGCTCTGTCCTCCTATACCAGGGATTCCCTATGAGACAGGGCGGGGCATGGGGGATAACACAGCTCTTGTTTTTAAGCTAAAGCGCTGTATATTGTGACTATTGCTGTGCCAGTTAGGATTAGCAGATGGAGATCCTGAGGAGGAGATTAGCTGGGGGGTGGCATACTGAATTCAGACCCAGAGGAGGGAAACAGGTCACTTAGCACTTTAATTAAAAGCCATGTATCAGTGGAATCTAAGACAGCAGACACTGCTTACCTCATTATGAAAAATAGCAGCAAAAGTTCATGGTCGTTTTCTCCATCAACATATATTCTGCTGCATTAAAATATCTGAAATAGTTTCATCGATTTACTGTAATGAAATGTGGTGAAAACCCCAGAATAATTCAATCCTGCATTATTTGAAACAACCCTCTACATCATTATTGCAGAACCAAGAGCAAAAATAAAAATATGTGAAAGGATTTCTCCTTTTCCAAGTGTTGTATCTAAACACTGTGGGTTATTCCTCAGTGTTGCTAAGCTGCATGCTCAGTATGGCTTCATAATATAGCAGGCATGATGCATATGAGGCAGATCTAGAACTAAATCTCCATCTCCTCTTACATTCCCGCTCTTCTGTTTACCCCAAACGGGGTTAATCCAGCTGTTAATCTTAGATTCTTCTCATTCGGTTCCCATGCTGCAGCTTTGTCTGTGTTCCCTTTTATGCAATGTAAGATTAAAAAGTTTCTGATCCCATTTAATGCTGGACTTACAAAATAATGACGCAGTTTGAGTAAAAACTGGGTTAGCTGATTTATTTTATGATGCTGTTTTACATGTGAAAACTGCAGGCATGTATGAGACTTTCTAAAGCTGCAGCACAAACCCAGTGAAACCCGAAAAATAAAGACAAGGAAGAGACATAAAAACCCGGCCTCCTTCAAACCCGGGACTGGTTGCTTTGAATAAACACACTGCTTTATATCCACCTCATTCATCCGAGTTTTTATTCGTGAAATAGTGAGACAGGTGCTTAACGTAGGACTTAGCTTCCAGAATCTTAATATTTTGGTTTAAAGGGGCAATCAGCAGAAATTCATCATTTCTAGATGGAAGGAATAAAAAATGTCTAAATGAAGAACTAGAGGTGTCATTTCATCTGGAGTACAGCGTGACATCACGCATCGTCTCTGCGATGAGCTCAGAACAAGCGTTTACCAGATTTACGTTCTTTTGAATCAGCTCCTCCTCCCTGTAAAGGACGGGATACACCCAAGCGGCAACCTCCCTCTAAAAAAGTGATACCCATGCGGAAGTGCAAAAAACTGCAGTTCCCTCTTCATCCACTAGGTGCTGCTCCAAAACAGAGCAGTTTCCCATTGGCTCCCATGTTAAAAAGGCCAACTTTACAGCACAATTAAACATGTTTACAGCTTGATTCATAAAACCATTTTAGGTTTAAAATGTCAGGTTTACCTTCATGACAACTGTGGGGGGAGTGAAAAAAATTCTAAATCCTCTGTTTAGATGTTGTTTAATCCTAAAGTTCCTCATTAGTTGTGGGCGTGTCCTTTTGATTGATAGGTACTTGACATCCGGGAAAACGAGGCCTAGCGTAGCACAACCGCGGCTTTTAGCCGCTAACAGCGCTTCATATCTTTAACCCGCCTTCCTCAGTTGGATGGTTAGCTCCCGTTAGCTGTGGGTTAGCTTTGTTAGCACGTAGCTCGGAGTTTAATAGCTGTCAATCATCCCTCCCAACGCTCTCAGCCCCCCTCTCTGCTCCTCCTCGTCGGCCTTTTTTGGGCTTTCCGCCACTCACGAGACTCGTGACGATGCCAAGATGGCGGAGGAAGGAAACGCCCAATGTGCATCACTTCAGCTCAATACAATCCTATGGGTCACGTGGTTTAAGGGTTTGTCCGTTATTTTTACAGTCTATGGACACACCTGCTGTGTCGCTGCTGCCGGTGTTATTATTATCGGCGGTTTCACTGCACTGCCCCTAGTGGTGACCTCTAGCACCGAGCGTTTGCAGCTGCGTCATGAACCATGTGACTGTTTGGCCACGCCCCCTTGGTAGGCAAGCTTAGCGTGGAGTGTTGTCTTGAAATATTAATGAGTGTGAAGCGCAGGGAATATATTGCCATGGTTACCACTTGTATAGCAGTAGGTTGTCATAAGAGACAAGAGAAGACATCAGAGAAGTCTGATCATCCATTCCCCGCCAACCCAACAGGAAATAAGCATGGACGGCGGCGGGAGGAGGTCCGCATGTCATCCATCCACGTTACTTATTACTTATTACAATAAACTAAAACGAAAAAAAAACATCTGATTTACGTTTCCGTTTATGGGATGTGGCAGGAAGTGATGCCGGTTGCTCAAAGAACAATCCCTGCTTCATGAAAGGCCCAGCTCTTCTAGATGCTTCTGACAGATTTGCTGTGCCAGAGTCTGATAAGGTTTGTTAAACTTACAGTTACAAAGCATGAAGGGATGCTAACCCTCCCGAGATGCTTCCAGATAAACTTATTAACTCTAAAAGGGGTTTTAATGATTCATTTCCTCTGCTTTGACTAAACACACTTTTGTCTCTTCTCGCGGTGGAACGGAACTTTTTTATGGTGCCAAAAGAAATTAACCAGCCGGGCATTTTAATTAGCACAAACAGAGAAGTGCGCAAACAGCTGCAACCAACAGGCATCTGGATGGACGCCTATTTACTCATTTATTATTCAGTGTTCGGCTCAGGACATTATTAACAGTGAATTGAGGCTTTTATTAATCTTTGAGAACAACATCACATTATCTGCCATCTGTGCAGCTCTTCTTCATGTGGAACGAGGTCGTACTGATGAGAACATTCTTTATTTATATTCACTTCCTCTCACAATCATTTAGGATTTTACGGAGGAGTTTCAGTTTTTCACATGCAGAAACGGCTGCAGGTGATGGAGGCTGATGGGTTTGAACATTTTGGAAAAGCGTGAAATGTTTGTTCTGATTTCACGTGATGAGATGAAAACGTCACTTATGGAAGCACAAGTCCGCCAGTTAACCTGCATCTGGAGCATTTACAGACCTCCGGAAACACCTAAAAACATCACATCACAACATGCATTTACTTTTGGACATGTGTGGTTGACAGGCAGTTTATCATGATTTATATGAGCTGCGCATGTTTGCGTGTTGTTCATGTGCAGCTAAACGTAGAACACACACCCCTGTGTTTCTGTAAAGGCTGCTAATATTTGTCTGATGACTAATAAATATTAAACATCATCATTTGGAATGAAGAGGACACACGATGTCTCAGTCTTTCCAGGTTTTCTCAGATTATTCCCGCCTTTATGTCCTAACAACAGACATGACAAATATCCCCATTTAAGGAGATACTGTGTTTCCTGTTTTCCATGTAATCTAACAACAATTATAATAATAGATGAGGCAGGATAAGTCTGCCTGGATGCAGATGGCTGGACTTTTCAGTCATCGGCAAGACACGGATTATTGATTTTACAGCAGCCTCATTACTGCGCTGCTTAAAATAGTTTCACCTTCAGCCGGAAAGTGCAATGTTTCAGGAGGCGCTGAGCTAAATGACTGGAGGGACAGAAACACACTCATCTCAAAGCTTGGGGAAACAAATCTTAACATCACTTCCTGTCAGAAAACTGATCCAGATTAAAAGTTAGACGACACATGTCATACGAAATATTCTGTCAGCACAGATCTGATGATGCTTCCTGATCACAACTAAATAAAAGACAACTTTTACTCACAGTGTGGAACTCTTTGCACAGACATCCAGATAAAATGGCTGACATCCATGGTTACAACGGATAAATCATCCCTGGTTTCCTGCCTGCTACTGCAGCTGCCAGCTGGGTTTATCAAGCTTTCTTCCAATTCTGAGAAAGTGTGCTGGTTTCATTTAAAAGTTGATTACTTGACCATTAAATTCCCCTCCCACAGAAACAAAGAGCGGCATACTGTCATGCGATAGTTTTCGTGTAACTATGCTCCATACTTTCATGTTTATAATGTTATTTCCATTGTTTTACACGCTGTGATTTACTTTATTTATGTTGTTATTTACGTCTGGCCCAGACAGAGAACTGCAGTCTGCATCATGTTATAAAAACTCTCTCTCTCCCACCGCAGTAAACCTGTAGTGGAGGTGTGACCATGCAGAATTAGTTTATGCTTATATAAGTTATATGAGGAAATAAATTCAATATTTGTGTTTTTTCTTGTCCATCCAGTCATTCATCACGACATCTCACGACATTAGTTCCCAGATTTATGGTGCTGATTCTGTTTTTAAATGATGCTCCACAAATGTTTGTCTAACTCCAAATAAAGTTAAATAAATACATCAATTATTTTGATTGTACTGCATTGATTTTGCTTGATTAAATGATTTAAAAGCACCAACTTCAGGCTGACACGTTAACACTTGGTGCAGACTCTGGTCTTTAAACGCAGCAGCAGGATCACATTGATGAGGAAACTTTGCTTCAGTTCTTTGCAGAGTCAACCAGCTTCATCTTCTCCTCCTTCAACACCAGCAGACTTGATGAAAGCAGAAAGACGAGAAACAAGCCAAGAAGAAGAGACCGTAAAAGGACCAAAGGCTGGGACACAACTTTAGAGCTAAACCCACTGATACCAGAGTTAACCAACTAACACTGGTCTGCATTTGGCCTCCATGAGTCCGGTCATCTCTGCAGCTTAGCAACGATAAAACACAGACTTAGAGTCGGAGCAAACCTCTTCTGGCCTTCTTTAAACATCTTATTTTGAAATACGGCGTCTTACATGCTCAAACTTGACTACTTCCTGTATCACCGTAAAAGATTTCTGCTGTAATCTGATTAAAATATCTTGTATTTGTGATTTAATTAGAAGCTCTCTGATTTAGTCCTAATGAGCCAGGAACCGTTGGAACAATGAATCCAGCTTCCTCAGAGAAAAACCCAAAAGTTCAACAAATTCACCAAAATTTTGATGTTCATTTTCTATTTATAAAATCTACCAGAAGGGGAATTTTCTGAGTTGCAGCATTCAGATCTACAACTGCTTTCCTCAGATATTAATCATGATACCAACTGGCCAGGTTCGCTTTAACCTGCAGCGTCTGCCATCATCAGAAATCATTAACAAGCATTTTATTTATTTATTTAGCATTAGCAGCTGTCTGCATCCCCCCCCCCCCCCCCTCCCCTCCCCTCCCCTCCCCTCACTGCTTGTTCCCTGCGAGGCTGGGAAAGACCCCAGCAGACCCTCAGACCCCCGTCAGCAGCCTGTCTGCAGCAGGAATCAGGTCCGGAACAGACTGAGTCTGAGGGGTTAAAAGCTTAACCCGCTTCTACGGGAATAATGGAGGCTTGATCTGCACCCCCCCACCCCCCCTCTTTGCCCCGCTTTAAGCGCTGGCAGCGGGGTGGGGGCAGGGGTGGGGGGTTGCAAGTCTTTTACCCCCCCACCATAAGGTCTGCTCATGCACGCGCAGACACCTGCAACGGGCACGCTTTTCTTTAAGGTGGCTTTGTCGACCTGAGTATAAGAAAAACAGTGATTTTCACGTCTCAGATGAAAACAGTTGGTGTGCGCGCGCACTTTCTCCATTTGCGCCTGTGTGGCGAAAAGAATCGATCAGATGATCCGGATGATTCAGTCTGTGCTCAGAAAGCTGCTCGGGAGGGAAAGTTTGCAAAAAAGCCTTTCAGAGGATAAAAACTAAAAACCCGGACCCCCCCCCCCCACCCCTCAGACACAAGTCAGCAGCAGCGTCCGTCACAAAGCGCAACAGCTGCAAACACAAGCATCGCCGTGACACAATGGACCCCCTGCTGCAGCCCCGAGCTCACGCGCAGCGCCCGCGCACGGCCCTGCCTTCATCCCCGAGGAAGAGGAAGACTCGGCCACTCTTCGCTCAGACCGGAGGAACCGAGACATCTGCCGGGATGCGTGGATTATTAATATGCAAATCACATGGGCAAGACGGCGCGCGCGCGTGCCTCACGCTGCCGCCGCAACGGGATCAAAGTTAGTTTCCAGAGGAAAAGATGTGACGCAGCGATGTTTTCTGTCCCACATGGATGCAGGGCTACACCAGCCCGCGTCCACGCTGTCCGGGTGGTCGTGCGTTTACGTGCGTGTGTGTGTGCCCTTGAGTGCGTCTGCACATCAAACATCTAGAGTCCCCGCATCGCGCCGGTAGGACGAGCCGGGCTGTTCACGCAGCTCGCGCCACCAAAGCAGCGGAGGAAAAATCTCACCTTGTTGGCACGCGCACAGCTCCCTCATCCAGGTATGCGCGTCAGCGAGCAAACAGATGAAAATCACGGCGCCAGGTTCGCGGGCTCCATGAGGCGCACGAGCACATATTCCTGCTGCTGTGTTTACGGCTCCGTCAGTCCCAGAGCGCCTCGCGCACAAGCATGACGCGTCTCCAAGCTGCTGGGCGCACCACACTCACCCCGGTATTCCTCCGCACTGCCGCCGCGCGCGCCTCTCTCCGGGAATGAAGAAGAAAATGATTTCTGTGAGAAAAAAAAAGAAAAAAGACAAACACCTGGCGCTGCCAGAGCGGTCAGCTGATTCCCCGGCAGCTGATTGGCTGAGAGCGGCTGTCCGTCAGCGCGCCATCTGCTCCGGGTTGTTGTGATGAGAACAAAGGCGGGAGAGGGCGGCGGGGCGAAGCGGGGGGAGGAGTGTGGGTGCGGGGTGGCAGCTGCAAAGCATCATGGGAAAAAAATCTCAGGTTCACTAAACATAAAAAGTAGTTTTTCTCCCCCATTAGAGCTGCAGCAGGTTTTCCGGGATCCTACAAGCTCCAGCATCCTCACACACGCACACACATACACACGGGTGGGGGTCCTGATGGGGACTTGCAGCCTTCAGCTCTGCTTCCTGTTTCCACTTCCTCAGATTTCACTTTTTTCCTCTAAGATCTGTCTTTAACTTAAAGGGATGTGTGTGTGTGTGTGTCTGCTGAGCCCTGGGTATTATGGGATGCCTTAGAGGTCATGACCTGTCACACGCTGATGGTGTGAAGCATCGGATGCTGAGTGATGATCGGGACATGAACGGCTGCAGGGCACACAGGTCCGTCCTGATATTTCAGATTTCATCTCAACCTACTTCTCTCACGCTGAACCCAGCAGTTTTAACGCTTTTAAGCAAAAACCCAGAAAAAGTGGCGAGAAAGTATCCTCCTGGTATCCATAGGAGACGGGTATCAGATTGTGTGCATCAGGGTTTAGATCAAACGTTTGACCACACAAACGAAATACCTCAGAAACTCTTTTTACAGTTGCAAACCTGGAGCCCGTTTCCCGTCTTCTAAATTATTTTCTGAGACTAATTTAGTGGGTAAAACCAAGTGAAGCAGTGACTTCCTCATCCGTGAGCTGCAGTTTGATGTAAACAGATTCAGTCCAACTTTATTTGTCCGCACTTAAAAGTGTGTAAAAGCATCAGTGCATCAAATCAAATCAAATCAAACTTTATTTCTATAGCACCTTTCATACACAAAGCATCTCAAAGTGCTTTACATCATAAAAAAAAATGTTGGAAATTAAATAAAAACAAGTTCAAAAACAAAAACTGTTCATCAGTTTTCACTCATTTATCATCATACACACAACAAACACACACACACACACACACACACACACACAGAAAATCATTAAGCCTCTTTCATAAGTATATAAAAAATTTTTTAAAATATAATATAATATAATAAACTGTCTTAGTGTCTGTCTCTTTAACTGAAACAATTGTGTAACAAGCTAAGCTAAATACATACAAGAAAAAAGTGAAGTAAACCTTTGCTGCTTTTACCTTTTTCATTACATACTATTAGCCTTTTTGCAGTACTTGCACTGGCAGTACTCCTGCTACTACAGCAATACTTTTACCTGTTAGAACTCGCGGGTGAAGGAGAGCAGCTAACGTGCTGCAGCCCACAGGCTACACCATGTACTTTCACACGTTTATTTCTCACCAAATCCCCTAAAAGTAGCAGAACAATGCGCTCCCTGGCTGGATGAGACAACGTGCCGACACCAAGCATGACTAAATAAAATGAGGTAGGAATATAAAACACTGAAAATAGGCGCAATAAATATGTGCAGTTAGTGAATGCAGAAGGTGTGAAAGGAGAAAAGATGGGAGGAGACTGTGAGGAGCAGCTGATGAGCTGGTGTGTGGGGGGGGGGGTGCTGAGGGTGCAGCTCGGAGAGGTGGAGTTAAAATATGGGAAATGTCATGAAGCAAACTAAATTGAATCCCATCAACTCAACAGGATCTATGAATTCTTCAGGTTTTCTCAGGTTTCCAGCCGTTCTTATGTTGTTCCGTGGGTTTTCCCTCTCAGAGGCGTGGCGTCGTGCCTCTGAGTGCCCATCGGACTCACCTGAGACCAGCATGTTCTGCTTTGTCTGCAAGCTGTCTGTGAGATTGCTGCGTGGAAGAAACGGACCTAAATGCAGAAGGATGAGGCCGATGAAAAGTAATGATTAAGGTTCAATCCACACAAAAATAAACAGGGGAACTAGCAAACGTACGACGGGGGAACAAACCAGAGGAGAATAAATATACAGAGGAACTAACAGGGGACAGGTGAGCAAAACCAAAGCAGGTGAACTAATGAAGCAGAAACGGAACAGGGGAGGAAACTATAAACTAAAACAGGAAACTACATCAAACATCATGACAGCTGATGCCACAGAAGTACAGAAAAATGATCAATATCTAAAACAATAAACACATTAATACGAGCGTCACTCTCACAAAGGGACCCGCTTCATCACATCTCATGTCCTTCATTTAAAATAATTCAGAAATGAAAAGTTGGAACGACATTTTGCTCCAAGTTTAGACCACAACACCTCCTTTCTGAGCTGACTTTGTTTTCTGAGTTCCAACAGCAGCGGTCTGCATCCAGATTTCATGGTGAGGGCAAATACCAGACCAGTGGCTGCTTCCATCCTGCAACATGCCAATACGATTTCAGCTCAGGCAGACGGGAGAGCTGCCCTACCCCATTAGCATCCGCGCAAACAGAAGATGGAGCATTAGCACGATTTCTGCTCAGAGTTGGAGCGAGGCAAGGAGATTAAAACCTCAGATCTGTTGCTGCATCTCTGAGTGTGGCAGCTGCAGCACTATAATAACCCAAATGAGCGGCTCTTTGTGTCAGCATGAATATGCAATTATTCCTCTTTGCATGCACTCATAAACTCAATCCTGCCTTAAATCCTTCCACATATAATCAGAGACTGGGGTAGTGTCCTCTAAACATTTGTCCTATGTCTTTAATGAAGGAAGAATCTTTCTATCCTGTTCATCTTGCTTCATCACTGTCCTTCACTTTAAGCAGCATCATGCCAGCGGAGCGCCTCACAGAGCCCTGAGCTTTAACGCTTTACAGCTAATGACTCCCACTAATAGACCCACAGTAATGAGACATGAGAGTCATGAAATGATTCTGTTTGTGTTTGCGGAGAACATCTGCATGCATAGCTGCAGGAACTCTTTACAAGTAGGATTTTAATCAGTTAGCGCCGTCTAGCTGGGCATTTATGATGTTGGAGGCTGAGCACGAATGTCTGTCTTCAAAGCCTCCTTTGATGAGGTGAAGAAAAAAGCGGAAGGGAAGGACACCGGCATGGAGAAAAGCTGTTATCTGCTCATCTCTGCTCAGGGAGAAGACGGGGGATTGGCTGATTTCACTGTGTCAGAGGAACTGGGTCCAAGCTGCATATGGTGGAGTGGGTTTTTAATAATAATAATAATAATAAATGAATAAAAATAATAATAAACAAATAATAATAATAATGATAATAAATGAATAAAAATAATAATAAACAAATAATAATAATAATGATAATAAATGAATAAAAATAATAATAAACAAATAATAATAATAATGATAATAATAAATAAATGATGATAATAATAATAATCTTACAATGGGTTTATGAAGCTGCATGAGTGGGTGGGGTGGGAGTCAGATGAAGGCAGCCAATAATGACCTTTCATACACGAACGTCTCCATGTTTCTTCTCAGGAGCAGTTTCAGCACCACGGAGAGCTCCCCGTCAGTTCACGTGCGCCGCGAAGCGTCACAACCTGCTACACGTCCTGGCTGGTCGCACACCACGCTTTCCACTTCCTCTGTTAACATTTCATTTGTCTGTGTAAGGTCAGATTCAGGTACTGAGCCTGCAAAAAATGCAGCCAGGATCCCAGCGGCTGATCGGCTCAGACACACAAGCGGCAGCTGTACAGCACAGAAACCACACACTTCTCTGTTTTTGGATGTAAAATTTAAAACATAAAAGTTTCCATGCACCAGACTTTGCATTAAGCTCATTTTCAGCAAGATGATAAACGCAGAAGCTTAGAACCTGCCGTGAAATAAATCACTGGTTCCAGATTTAATGTCTGGTGTCTACTTCTGCTCTTCATGCATCCCAGCGTGTCCCTGCTTTAAAAGAAACGTGTTCCTTCCAGTTATAGATGGAAGATTTTCTGGTGGATCTTGCAGACCTAGCAGGGTGATAACAGCCCACAAGAAGGGCCATTTAGGATTTATTTACTCAACTCATGTTTGAGATGAATCTGAAATGTTCAAAGTTCAGCAGCTTGTTTCTGCACTGAGGGAAAAGTTTTATAGTTTATTGGCATCGCTTGTTCTGGACGTCTGACTCAGTGGCCTGTTTCCTCTCTCTGGTTCAAATAAACTGTTCGTTTATTCTGAGCCGCCTCGGAGTTCTCCCCCCTGCTTCCCGGCTCAGTCTGCGTATTTCCTCAGATTCATTATAAATGATGGATAAATATTCACAGATTTAACTGCTTAAAACTGGACACATTAGATTTAAAACAAGTTCAAGGTGAAGTTATTTCTACAGCATGTTCACAACCATAAAACTCTCCAGATGAATATTAAACCAGATAAAAACGTAAAACAGGACTAAATGATTTCACCGCAGACAGACGGAGCTCCTCTAACCTGGAACGACTCGGCACAGACAAGCTCTTTCAGCTCTAGAGAAGCTTCTGGATCAGGAACCTCCAGGAGGAAGAAGAGCTCAGAGCTGCATGAAGCTCAGATGGATATAAGGAGTCGTGACATCCATCGTGTTTTACGCTGGTCATTTCAACAGCAGCGGATGTGTTGGATGACAGGAGCGCGTCCTCATGAAGGACATCCACCTTCATCACTTCGTCGTTTCACTCACATGTTTGATCTGCTCCTTGTAAACGTTTTATTTCATGTGCAGGAAGAGAAGAAGAAGCCCGGAGTGCTGGAGAGACGGCTGGACAGCAGAACAGCACCGACATGATGCAGGTCCAGCAAAGAATGGTTTCATCCCCCATCATGAGAAACAATCCCAGCTTGTGTGTGCGTGTGCATGTGTGTGCGTGTGTGAGACAGAGACACACTGAAGGTCATTTTTACTCGTCTTTACCTGCTTATGTTGCATCTCTGAGCAGCCAGGATGTGCACGAGCGTGTTCTGGAAACGTCTTCTTCCTCTGAACTCAGCTGGACTTCCAGCCGGTTCCCATTCTGCTCCAGCAGCACGGCGGCCATGTTTCGCAGCCGCGTGCACGCTGACATCAGGTTGAAAAGGTCAGTCGGAGTAACTGAGCTCATTGTCAGTTATCTCTGTGTTGCTAACGGTGGTTGCTAGGCAGATTAGGCCTGATTGCTTTCTCACTCGGTGATTCTCCTGTAACAGATGTGTGAGGAGTTGCATTAGTCAGACACTTCCACCCTCAGCCACCACAAAGTACGGCGAATAACTCCTAGCATAGAAGCATCAGAAATGAGGGGGGGCTATGAATAAGCAAGCATGCAGTAAGTGGCTTTTTCTGTACTCTGTCAGCTGTGTGAAGAGAATCCTGCATCCAGAAGAGTCTCTCCTTCTGTTCCCCACAGAGACAGTGAGGAAGTGAATTTACACCACAACATGCACAATAACACAGTCTTTAAATATTAATAACATCTGCCTGGTAACCACGCGCGGAAACGCTTCCAGCGGCTGTGAGAGGAGGCAAAGCACGTCAGGGGGAGGTCAGCTGTTCTCTCAGATGACTCCATTCATGGAGGCAAGAATTTAAAGTGGGGGGAGAAGGGTGGAGCAAGAAAACTTCAAAGAAAGACCAAAAGCCAGGAGATAAAGTGCTCCTGCCCTCCCCGCCACGGCTCCCACCGCCTGCTGCAGACTCTGCTGGAAATCCTCCAGACCCCCGAGATCCTGCAGCCGGAAGCAGGACGTCTGACTGGATGGGTGCAGAACGGTGGAGAGGGTGGATGGATGAGAAGCCATGCAAGGTGAAGCCAGACTTCCTGCCTGATTTCAGGTTTTACATCTTATGATAGAAAAGTAATGTTAGTTTCCAGGAACAACACTTCACACATTTCATCATATTGTAAGTCGAGCCAGAGAGATGAAACATGTCGTCCTTGCAGAGGCTGGACCATGCTCTCTCCTTCTGATTCGCTTCTTTTACAATTTTGTGATTTTTTTTGTTGCTTTTTTACCCCTGAATGTGTGAAAAAATCAATCAGGAACCATCTTTGGCCATAGAGCTGTGAGTGAGTTTGTATGATGGGTTCAGCAGGAAGATGTTTATGCAGCTGAACATGAGGCAGAGTTAGACTTCTGCTCACACGACGTCCCACGAGAAGAGTCAGAGTATGAGAATAATAAAAAAAACTCTCATCCCTCTGGAGCGGAGACAAGAAAGAGATGCGTTTCTGTGTGTCCGTCCATCAGACCTGCTTGGATCTGGAACAGGATCGATGTGGAGCCTGCAGGAATAAGCCAGAGGAGGCCCCACCCCTTTTATTTGGCCCTGCCCCTCTGGGTCAGACCTTAGCTGTGTTCGAGATCGCCCCCTATCACGGATGTAGTGCACTACATCTGGTGTTCGCCATTTTTAGTGTTGTTCGAATTCTCCGGTGGTCAG
>JBBBVT010000003.1:31669828-31680718 GCA_037177035.1 Craterocephalus eyresii
AGGTTGTGATGAGGCTGTGATGAGGCTGTTATGAGGTGATGAGGTTGTGATGAGGCTGTGATGAGGCTGTTATGAGGCTGCGATGAGGCTGTGATGAGGTGATGAGGCTGTGATGAGGTTGTGATGAGGCTGTGATGAGGCTGTGATGAGGTGATGAGGCTGTGATGAGGTTGTGATGAGGCTGCGATGAGGCTGCGATGAGGATGTGATGAGGCTGCGATAAGTTCCGGCCCAGGCGTGTGCTCGTCTCATGCCATCATGTCTTGGTCTGTCCTGCTGGCTCTCTCACTGGGTTTATGTGTGTGGACGATGAAGCTTCCATGTTAAGCTTTCTATGCTTCAAACTGTGAACGGTGATGGTTTCTGTTCCAGAGGTAGAGCTGAATGGATCCTGCAGTCAATCTAACTTATTCTATTATATTGTGCAGATAAGATCAGCTGTTCATCATGGGCAATAGTGCAACATCATGAAGAACATGGAAAACAGACGTCAGACACATGGCAACAAGACATACTTGCCAGGTAATCCTGAAGCATGGGACATCAGCAGCAGGTGTTAGCACAACGTTCAATCCCAAAGCCTGCAAAGACGTCACCAGAATCACAAACCGCAAACAGGATTAAAAGTAATGAACTAGCTTTTAGCTCCAGTGTCAACACGTTTCCATCCGGTTGAAACACTTCTTTCGTATTATTCTGGTAAATAAACCAGATTTAAAGTGTTAGAGAGTAATCGCCTATCTTACATGGCAAGCCATGAAATCTGCATGGTGGCTTTTAACTCACCATTATCCATTTAATCTAACTTAATATAGGATTTTCTTAAAGGATCTTATTCTTATTTTTGCTGTCTGTTGCTGCAGTTTATAAATATTAAGCTTTTCATATAAATATGTGTGCGTGCGTGTGTGTGTGTGTGTGTGTGTGCGTGCGTGTGTGTGTGCACACTTTCTCTGAGTTACTAATTCTGAAAAGTATGAAGTCTGACTTCAAGTTTGACTTTCACAAAGAAAGATGTTGACTGTGTAAAATGTGCAGCAGATTGTTTCAGAGTTTGAATGAAATAAAAGGAATATTTATAGAAATGAAACCATGAATCTGAGAGTTTGGGGAAGATTTCAGCTCCCAGTGTTGCTGAGCCGGAAAAGGCTCGTTGGTACCCGACAGCCGGACGGGAACATTGTAGCATGGCTGACAGAGGAAGGATCTGAGACGCGCTCAACTAGGCCCACATTCTCCATATTATTTATAAAACAAAGATTGCCCCCTCCTGCTTCTGCAGGGCAACTAAGCTGCTTCTTTCTTCCTAAACTGCCAGCTAATGTTTTATTTACTGAAGTTCTAACGGAGGCGAGTCCTGGCTGCTTGCTGGAAACCTGCTGCCGCTCTGACTGCAGAGAGGAAGTATCACAGGTCGTGTTGGAGGGTGAAGTCTCGCTCCTCGCTCACCTATAAAAACTAACATCTGTTGAAGCATACATTAAGTTTAAAAATATCTGTGGAGAGATCAGCAGGTAAAGTACAGTCAGCCAGATGTCGCTTTAAAAGAGCCAGATGGAACAATGAAAGCCGGACTGGAAATGAAAAGCCCTGTGAAAGGTCAGATCAATTAAGATGGCATGGCTGCCACATGACAATTAAAACAAGTTTAAAGCTGCCGGGAGTGGCGGCAACTTCTTGGGGGCACGGAGAACGTGGGCCTGCAGGACGGGGGACCTTCCTGGACCACCGGGTCAAGGTTAATGACCTGCACACATCCAGCTGATAGAAGGCCTCACAGCGCTGCTCGCCACCTTTGTCCATCACCGCCCAGCAGCCAATAAATTACCGCTGTGACTTTAAGTGACATTGAAATTTACTCTGCCATAATGAGACGCGAAGGAGGGACACAAAGGGAGTGTGTGTGTGTGTGTTTGATTACAGGAAGAAATGACTTAAAAGCACGGCTTCCACAGCTTTGCCCTTTGTTTGAAGTCAGATTCTGACAGGTTGGGTAAAACCCAGGAGCTCACACAAACCACAAGAGGGCAATCTTTGCATTGTTTGTCTGCATCCTCCCCAGGCACGCGCTGATTTACATTTATGTTCTGCATTTGCACATTTGGATCAAGTACAGTTTAGCTGCTGATTTACATTGCAGCGTGATAAGCTGTTTCCTGTAGCGACAACAGCTCTCACCGCCCGGCTTACAACACCACAGGCTCTTTATGTTACTCTTTACAGCCAATAATCATCTGCAGACTGAACCAGCTGCTTCTCTCACACACACTGCTTATCTGGGCCGTTGGAAGATCTCTGCGGAGCAACATCTGTTTTCTTCTTCTGCTCCGCTCTCCTTTGAACCATGGATTAACAAGCCATTGTGTCAAGCAGTGGTCAAGCATGCCGCAGATCTTTTCCTCTATCAAACACTCTGAAGCAGTTTGTTCACTTGATTCTTCCCAACTTGTGCTGTAAGCACTTCTGCAGCATGCAAACGGAATTATTCATCACATTAATGATAACATAAATGCAGCGGCGACAGAAATTAATGCGCCCATGGAGATTACCTTTATTTGCTGTTGAAGAAGAAAACCATGAAGTACTTTTTTGGAAAGTGGGGTCTTTGCAGAATGGTTCTTTTAAATTCTGTCCCCGCCGCTCAGGGAGGGATGTGTTATTTCTGCTAATATCGCCATTTGCATGTCCATAAAATAGTTTTAATTATAGATAAGCTTAACCTGTGATAGCACCTGTGCAGCTGGGGCAAACTCGCAGTATGTTGCTCGCCCAGTTTCCACAGAAAAACGGTACTGTGTTCTTTTTTAGGTAGATAAGACCGTCACAAGTCTCATAAAAACATGAGGAGTCCCACCTGGTCGTCCCACGTCTGCGCAATAACAGCTGAAATAATCAATAAAAGAAACTGTTGTGCAGCAGGTGCATCACATCCAGCTCCATCTGCATGAACAGCACCTGTACAGATGGCCCTTCCCCAAGCATCTCCGTCCACATCGAGCATGGAGCCGCTGTGCTGGAATGTGGGAATTAATTAGACAAACTGTATCGTGGACTTAGACACATAAAGACAGCAGAGCTCAGCCAGAGTGGCGGCGTCCCGCGGCTCGCCCACTGTCCTTGAGGAACTCTCAGCCAGATGTTCAGAGGGAGTGAGGCTGACCCTTCACCTGCTCCTAATTATCATCTGAATGACAACATGGCCCAGATCAATAGTTCCCCGTCTCAGTTTGAAGATCACAGATAAGAAGCCACCTTGTTGTCAGAGAGAAAATGCTAATGTAATTAATGTTCAATAATCCTCTGGCAAAGGATCTGAGTGGGGCTATTTACTGCAAACAGGCCCGTGGGGGGTGGGGGGGGTTTAAGGCTGAGTTGCGTGTTTGTGTGGCTGCAGGCCACAGGATAGTGGAGAGAAAGTGTAAAACAGAGAGACTTCCTGTTGAGACTGAGGCTCATGATGAGGTCAATGGGACTCTTTAGAGAGGTGTCAGACCGGCCGCGCCGCGCTGCGCCGGAGGTGTGTGCGTGAAACTCACTGCAGGCATCTCTGCTGACACGCTGCTTAATTACACTTCAGCTCAACAACACATCATGTGCATTCTCTTAACTCTTTCATGTCTGCAGCTTTTATGATGTTAGACAGAAACCTTGCATTTTTTACTGCCTCTCAGACGGCTGTAAAGCTCCGCATCCTCCGCTTGATTCGTGTTTGTGTTTGTTTTCTCCGGTAAAGATGAAAGAAAGCTTATGTTTTTCAACTAATCGGTATTTTCCTGCTGATAAACGAGTGAATGATGTTATTTGTGAAGTTATTTCCTAAAGCTGCAGAGAAGTTTAGAAACTTTTTAAGCCTGATGAACTGCATCCGTGATGGGAAGTTCTGTTCTTTTCAAAGATTCAGCTTTTCTTAGGAGAGTTGTCTCCTTCAGCTCCCAAATGGTTCATCCTTTATTTTCACTCTGAGCTTCGATTTTAGTCTAATTTAGTGATAACGACTGGTTTGTTTGTTGGAAAGCAACTTTTTATTTATTTCTTATTTATGTGCATTTTAACACAAAAATAAATCTGAACAAGATGATTCTTTAAATTAACTAATTTTCCTGACATATAGATGAGGCCTCCAGCTTTCTCTGTGGACCTGGTCTGGACCTGGTCTGGACCTGGTCTGGACCTGTTCTGGACCTGTTCTGGACCTGTTCTGGACCTGGTCTGGACCTGTTCTGGACCTGGTCTGGACCTGGTCTGGACCTGTTCTGGACCTGGTCTGGACCTGGTCTTACTCAAAATAAAGCCCCGCCCTTACTAAAGAGTCGGCTCTCCTAGGAATCGTTTTTTCTTGTTACTGCATAGACTCATCTTACTCATGAACAACTCATCACTACTGAGCTGGAAGGAAGGAACACATTGGAAGTTTGCTCTTCTGATTCACTTCGAATCACAAGAATACCCCCCCCCCCTCCCTCAAAAAAAGACCCATCTCTGCTGGCTTCTGATTGGTCCAAACATCATAAAAGGAATCAGCTGAATCTGAATCTGAAGCCCATAAATGACTCAAACTAGCCAGAAACACTCAACAAGCAGTTCTTTTCCTTCCTTTCCTGGGTCACTGGTGAATCCAGGTGAAGACTGCTGTGTTCTCTGCTGTACTCACACAGTTTTTATCTAAAAGTCCACATCTGCAGCACCTCTTAAACACATTTTCACATCATGCTCCTTCTTTCTTTCCATTTTTTCCTTTTACGCGATGCTTCTCGTTTTATGTTGCTGACCTCTGCTTCTGTTTGCCATGAGCTTTCATCTCCTGAGATAACTACCAAACCCGACAGAGCTGAGTTGTAACGGGTAGAACTGGAAGCAACTGGAGGGGCTGCACCTTCCCAGCAGCTTTAATGACATCATCTTAGAGGGAAGTGTTGATCAGACGTTTCCTGTGTCGGAGGCCAAAAGGATGGAACAAATAAAGGTGAATCTGTTTACTAACCTCATGTTTTCATCCTCCGACCGTATAGCTGGACATCTTTACTCTGTAAGACTACTAAAAAAATCTGGTTATTTGCGCAGAGCAGCATGTTGTTCCTGTGACCTGATAAAGACTCTTGTGCCTGCTGTCCCTCTCTTCGAGCGGAGGATTTCATGGCTCTCTGCCTGACTGAGATCATGATTAACTTGATATTTGTTTTATCTTCAAAAGCTCAGCTCACAACAACGCTTCCCACTGAGCCAATAACACTTTCTCTAAGAAGTTCCACTCTTCATGATTCAGAATCATAAACCCAGCATGACTCAGCGAGGATCCCATCCTTTGGTTTTTGCCTTTTTTTCCCCAAAAATGAATAAAAGGAGTTGTGTGGAAACAGAAGGAGATGTGCAATTAAAGGGGTTGTTATTGTGAAACGGCGTTGGATTTCGCTCCAGTAACTATCCGATTCCAGCTTCAATGATCTATAAGACGGGGGAGGAGGGGAGGAAGGGTGTTTATCAGGGTGGGAGGTGTGTTGGCTGAAAGATGGAGAGAGATGGAGCAATACAATTTATTCCTTAAGTGAGGTAAGGGCCATATTGCCCACCATTAACAGAGCAGAACGTCGGCACGGGCAGATAATTAAGTAATCCATGAGAGCATGAGCAATATAGGACAATCACTAACATCCACATCGAGCCCCTCTCCACCTCCGCCCGCCTCCACATCATTTCAGATTATACTGGGAAATATTATTGCATTGTGATGTGAAGGTGCTGCTGTGTGTGGAGGAAAATGTTCCAAACTAATGATTCTGCTGCATGAACTCATTTCCTCTCACACTCTCTGGATTTGCTCCTTTTTTTCCTAAAGTTGACTTTAATATTTGGCTTAACATTGTTGGTTGCTTTGTTTTCATAACTCGGATTTATGCGAACCTTCAAGGAATGATTGAACATATTTACCATCGTGTTTTAACAAGAATAATATGAATTTTACTTCTGATGCAAAATGATTAAAAAACATGTTTTACCTCTTCAGTCATGAACACTTTAGTTTTTTTATCTTATTTGGCTTTTTATTTATCGTATTTATAAAGTAATAGTCTGTCATAATCATATATTTATTCATTTTCTTTTCCTGTTTATCATTGAGCCAAATGTGGAAATTATGTGTTGAAGTTTCATGACATATTTATTTGTAATGTATGAAATGACTCACTTATGTCCACTGAAGTGGCTCATTTGCAAATAAACCATCATCATGCATATTCTAGAACATAGCCTTACATGCATTACGGGGTTTGTTTCATCCCTCAAAATGTCATATTTCTTCACTTTTCACACATAACTACTTTGTTTCACTTGATTTTATTGGGTAAATGCAATGAAATGCAAATCTAAAAACAAATGAACTACATCCTGGATAAATAAAGGAAAAGAAAAGCAGTGTATGTGCTGAGATATTTTCAGATATTTAACTGATGTGATTGAATTTAAGTAGAACAACACATTTTACTTGATATTTATCACATTTTCAGTCAGAATTTGTATTGTTTTAGTATTTTGTGTGACGATGCTCGTTGGTCCTGCATCGTTTTCTGTAAAACTTTAACTGAACTCATTTTGCAGAAATGTTTATTTCGTCACTTTTAGCTGCAAAAGTGTATAAATGAAGAGATTTAGACTGAGAGGAACTTTACTGTCATACATACAACAAAATGTGGGTAACAGAAAAATAGCAGCAACAGTAAATAAGGCATAAGCAGTATTCCTGTATGTCTGCGTACACATGCAGGGAACATAGTTAAATAAACTCAATATTTACAACAATATGTATGTAAATGTGAACTAAATGTGGTAGTTGAAAAAATGGGAATTTGTGTCTTTCTTCACATATTAAATTTGAATTTCTCACATATTTATTTCGCTTCAGTCTTACTGAGCTCTTCATTCTTTGATCAAAGTTTTTAATGTGGACTCTGAAGATGATAAACCAACTTTTTATCAGGAAAAGCTGTGTAACGTCTTTCTGTCAGTCTGCGTGTTTGCTGGAGAAATGGACAACATCTGCAGCTGCATTTCCTCCTGTTGGTCGGCTGCTGCTGAAATATTTATCCAGATTTACGGCTGCAGTCGGCATCATCCGTCTCCCCGCTCGTCTAAATGCATTTCCTTTGTTTCTTAAGAGAAATTGAATCATAGGAGGTTTAGGACAAGACTCTTCCATTTTTTCCCTCGCTTCCTAACAAACGGCAACATTTTAATTCTTGCTTTCATCCCCCAAGACTGAAAATACAATTTCATGATCACCTCGCTGCTAGAGCCGTGTTTAATCATTTCCAATTATGCAGTCAGGCTCCTGGTCCTCAGCGTGAGCCCCCCATGCTGCTCCGCGTGTGTTCAGTCACCTTGATATCATCGATGAGCATGTTCCCCATCTTAGCAGGTTGCAGCGCCGCGACCGGAGCTGCTGCATTAATAATACAGGATGCTATTGTCCAGGAGGGAGTTTACTCTGCATCTCCACTCCCAGCCTTTTCTCCAATTTGTTACGCAGTTTAGCCAAACATGGCGCACGGAGCGTTTCAGGCCCTACATGTGGCGCACGGGGACACGGCGCACTTCCAGAGGTGTTTGTGCCGCTTGCAGCCCGGCGTGGGCTGTAGTTGCTCTGCAGGACAGCATGATTGATAAAGACCTGGGACATGTGCAGATGCTGAGTGCTCCTGTCTCTGCGCTCAGACACGAGGCTCTGCTGTGAGGGGAGGCGTCACTCCATCCGCACAGAGAAAAGAAGATATTTTTCCTTCCGCCAGAGATGAGACAAAATGTGTGAGCAAAGTCGGATTTTGACTTTATTCTCAATCTTTATTCTCCAAATGACAACTTTTTTCTCAAATTTTCAACATTGTTCATAAAATTGCATCTTTATTGTCCACTTTTTAACTTTATCCTGTGGCGAAGAAGGAAAAAAGATCCATCCTTGTGTTTTGTTTTTTGTTTTTGTTTTTTTTTGGGAGGGGGGGGGGGTTAAAGTCTATACTCAGCTGTGTAGTTCTGCTGTTTGCTGATGTTTTGAAGGCTTCCATGCGACGGAGGAGGATTTTAGAAAATAAAGCTTTAGCAGGAAATATCAACCATCTAAAGCTCTGAGCTCAGGAAGTTGCTGTTCTTGGTGTCTGATGTCATTTTCATGTTCACTCTAAAAAGATCAAAAGATATGAAGAGAAAAGGTGAATAAAAAACGCACAAACCAGCTGAATGGATGCAAAGAAGAGTGATGCCAGGGTCGGATTGCACCTGGGTCACGTGCACTCACATACATCAGTGCACAGTAGCTTGGTCACACATGGCTACTAGCTAGCTACTGCATGCACCTGACAGAATCGGAGGAAGGTGAATGTGGCTTTATCTCTGCAGCATCGGCTCCGTCACAGCAGCAGCAGACACAAAGTTATTACTCTGTTGTTTTAATAATAATCACAATCTCTGCAAAAAGCTGATTTTTGGAATGTAGTGGTGAACCAAATTCATAAAAATCCCTTTGATGTGAAGCAGGTGCGTTGGAGCAGGAAACATGTAAAACCTGCAGGAGCAGAGTGTAACAGCTGGGATCCAGAGGAAGCTGCAGGTTGACCCACGTGACACATCACACATCGGCCAGTCTGGCATTCTGCTCCACACCAGTAATCTGCACTGGGACGTATCAGTACTCAGGATCAGAGAGTTGTTGTAGGTTTGAACAAATGCGGTTTGATGCTTCTCTGTGAAACATCAGGAACTTTTTGGAAAAATGAAATAAAACCTGAATAGGAAATAATACTTTTTCTTTTTATACATGAAACAAGAGAAGAACTGGGACAAAAGTCCAATTCCATCTTTTTTATCCGGTAAATGTCTGTAATATAAATAAAGAGGCATTAATGTTTAAAAGCTTCTTTTCTATCAAAGCACATGATTGGTTTTATCGAAAAATGATGAAATCTGGATTTAATGGGGACCGAAAGAAGAGAAAAGTCCTTTTACCCCGGCGGAGCAGGTCCACGCTTCCTGTTAACCCGGCGACTGCTGAAGGATGTTTCTGCTGTCTGAAAATGTTTTGCCTCCTGCGTTTCCTTCCTGCTCAACATATCTGTAAGTCACCCCGGGTATCGCACCGGGACGCCCCCCCCCAGCAGCGCTCCGCGGCCTGCCGGGCTGCAGCATTAAAACATCACTCTGGCTGATTATTAGCCAAGAACCCAGCACACTTCACGCCTCTTTGCTTTTCATGCTTTTCCAAATCAATAGCAGCTTCGTCTTAATGCATAAGGATTAATGAATAGGAGTGTATGCAGCAGAGAGCACACACACACACAGAGACACACACATCTGTAATATTATCACTGCCAGAGCATGCATGACATTACACAGGCCGGTTACCACACCGTACATTTCAATACTTTATTTGCCCCCCCCCCTCCATGACTCTGTATTAGTGATTGCAGGTTGCGTTGGGGTCAGAAGTATGATCAGAACCAGCTGTTGTGAACATTATGTGTACATTTTTCACGTCAGAGCTGGTGGAAATCAATCCTGCCGCTGACCCACCGTGTGCACTTGGGGAGCAGCTTTCTGGGCCGCTTGTGCTCTCACAGAGGGGGGGGGGCGCATTTACTCTGCAGCTTGTGCTAAACTTTCTGTGATCTGCCTCAAAGAGGCGGATTTTTCCTCCCCTGGATGATATTTCTGCTCTAAAGTGTCTCTTCATTGATGGAAAGCTCTTCACCAAACTCTCTGACATGTGACCAAGGACACCAGAAAGTGTTTGCATGTTTTTGTGCGGTCAGTGCGTGTGTGCGTGTGCTTCCAGGCACGTGTGCGTGTCTGTGTAGCGGTGTGCAGGCGTCTTCAAAGCAGCCTCTCTCCATATGGTGCTGTGTGCTGCGAGGGGGTCAACTAGCTGCACAACTCTGGAGAGGGGGATTTTCTCTCAGCCCATTGTCTGTCCACAGGCCCCGCAGAGAGCGGTGCCGCTTCCAGGACATCACCGCCAGCCCATAATATGGCAAATGAATGCATGAGCGAATACGAGGGTGAATAACTGAATGAATAACCAAAGACCATTTGCATAATTGCACCTAGGATGTGTGTTTTCTAATGTTTTTGAGGAAATATTTGCATATTCACACTCTATAGAAATGATTCAGTCAATAGTGAAGAACCATCATGTAAATATAACTCCTTTGAAATAAGAGAAAACACGGGGAACGAGGGAACTCATACAATAATAATGTTAATGATGCTTTGGCCCTGAGAGAAGCTCTGGTCCCAGCCTCCAGAGCAATTACTGTCAGAATAAGCGCCGTGATCCAAAAAACTCACCGGTGACATGTTTGCTTAGCAGGTAAATATCAGGCACAAAGTCTGTTGTATCCTTTTTCTTCTTTTTTCTTTTCTTCTTGGCCTGCAGCATTGATCTCAGCTCAAACAAACCATCCATTTTAAATGTCAAGGGGTCTTTGTTTCACACATGTGATCACAGTTTGCAGAAACTCCCAGCAATTTGTCGCCACTGTCTCGTTGCATCATTTGAAGTGCTATTTTCCCTCACGTCAGCCCTCCCTGTGATGAGGATAGACGCGGCTGCGTGCACGCCGGCATCTTTTGAACTTTCCAAAGCGCCACTATCACTCCTCGCTCCTTTTGTTGTTGTTTGAGGCGGGATGAGAGGCCCGTTAACCTTCACAGCCAACGCCTGCTGCAGAATGAACGCAGCTTGCTTTAGTGCCGCTGGACGGGGGGCGGAGGGGGGGTGGAGGCGAAGAGAGTGGCAGATGAAGAGGGAGATGGGTGGGGGGAGAGGTGGGCAGCAGAGTGTGTGTGTGTGTGTGTGTGTGTGTGTGTGTGTGTGTGTGTGTGTGTGTGTGTGTGTGTGTGTGTGTGTGT
>JBBBVT010000003.1:31737929-31748431 GCA_037177035.1 Craterocephalus eyresii
TCCCACATCTGTCCCACATCTGTCCCATCAGTCCCACATCTGTCCCACATCTGTCCCACATCTGTCCCATCGGTCCCCCATCTGTCCCACATCTGTCCCACATCTGTCCCATCGGCCCACATCTGTCCCATCGGTCCCACATCCGTCCCACATCTGTCCCATCGGTCCCCCATCTGTCCCACATCTGTCCCATCGGTCCCACATCTGTCCCACATCTGTCCCACATCTGTCCCATCGGTCCCCCATCTGTCCCACATCTGTCCCATCGGCCCACATCTGTCCCATCGGTCCCACATCCGTCCCACATCTGTCCCACATCTGTCCCACATCTGTCCCATCGGCCCACATCTGTCCCATCGGCCCACATCTGTCCCATCGGTCCCACATCTGTCCCACATCTGTCCCATCGGCCCACATCTGTCCCATCGGCCCACATCTGTCCCACATCTGTCCCATCGGTCCCACATCTGTCCCACATCTGTCCCATCGGTCCCACATCTGTCCCACATCTGTCCCATCGGCCCACATCTGTCCCATCAGTCCCACATCTGTCCCATCGGCCCACATCTGTCCCACATCTGTCCCATCGGTCCCACATCTGTCCCACATCTGTCCCATCGGTCCCACATCTGTCCCACATCTGTCCCATCGGCCCACATCTGTCCCATCGGTCCCACATCTGTCCCATCGGTCCCACATCTGTCCCATCGGCCCACATCTGTCCCATCTGTCCCATCGGCCCACATCTGTCCCATCTGTCCCACATCTGTCCCATCGGTCCCACATCTTTTAGTCCTGAATGATGTAATTAGCATGTTTTTGTGGTGTAGAATAAAAGAGGTGGGGTGGGGGGGGTGCAGCAGATTGCTGTTGCAGTCCCTGGGCGGCGCTACTGATGGTTGTCGGGAAGTAAAGTGGGCCAGCCCCCCCCCCACACACACACGGCGGCGTGCTGGGACTTCATGTCAGACACAGATCAGCCCGTCTGATTTAAATAAGCTGGATGAGGATGACCGGCTCTGCATGCACGGCTTTACGTCCGCGGGGGGGGGGGGGGGGGGTTCTGGTTGTGTCGGGGTGTTACTGAGACAGAGGAAGGTCCCAGCCCCCCCGGCCGGAGCAGCACGGGCCTCATCACGCCGGCAGTGATTGAATTTCTCCTCCTTCCTTAAGACGGAAGTGAAGCCGGTGAGTGATTCCTGTGGATGCACTTAAGGTTTTAGTTGCAGGCGTCGCTGTGCCTGGGCAGATTTTATATGACACATGAAACTAACTACACGGTACTTAGGGCTGACTGTAAACCAATCTGAAGCCGGTCGGGGAAACGGGCCCATCAGCAGAGAGCTTGTTTCTGTTGCATGACAAAAGGACTCGCAGAAGCGCATCAATTAAAAGTTCATTAAGTTCAGCGCTGGGAGGATGAGAGGACGCTCTCTATTTACGCCCCGGCCGGCCCAGCCCATTATCTTCAACCTGATTATTCAAATCCCTGGATTATAGCACAGCCTTGCTTAGAATAATCAGACTGAATAACATTTCATTTCTCTGCCGTAGACTCTGATTGGAAGAGTCGGCATCATCAGAATGCTGCTGGTGGCTGAGTGAGAATAACCAGGAGAGGATCAGAATTAGCATCACTCAGCTTTTAATGGGGAATCACTCATCTCTTATGGGGGGGGGTTCACCTGACACATCTAAGATGCTGCGGGAACGTTCCGGCGGAGACTGCCTGCTTCTCTTAAGCTGCTGTTAAAGTGCTGCTGACATCTTCTTTAATCTCTGACAGTCGGCGTGAGGCTGCTGCCTCTCGTCTCATCCAGGTTTCAGCTCCTTCCTGCCTTCGCTGCCATCCCCGCTCGCCGTGTTTGCAGCTGTGAGAAGCAGACAGATGCTGGATAACAGACGGGTCATCTGATTTGGCTTTCCTCCGCTGACTGAAGCCTCTCTAAAAGCACCAGCAGCTCTCCAGACAAGCAGAGTCCCGCCGCTGCACGCAGCTGAACCGTTTCACCGGCGCTGTGATCATACCGCTCACTGAAACACGACTCAGATGTTCTGCAGTGAGCTCATGAGCGCCCGGAGGCTCCTCCAGCAGTTCAAAGATCAGGCTTTGTGCAAGAAAACAAGCAAGCGTGTGAGAAACCAAATTAATTCCTTCCTTAAACACACACACACACTTTCATAGATGATTCATCCGTGCTTTAAAAACACGATCCGAGCTGTGTTTGTTTCCTTTCCAGCGTTATAGATCTCTCCTCTTCTTATGTTTTTCATCCCTAAGCGGACGAGTTCATTCTGCACATCAACAGATTCCTGCCATACCAGCACATCGCTCTTCTCTCCTGCCACATTCTCTCTAGAAAAAGCTACTTTCTGTTGAACCCTCATTAAATGTTTGCTGAAACCATTTGTCTAAAACTCTAACCCTAACCCCCGGTGGACTCTGCAGGTGCATCCAGCCGACTTCAGATTAATGCTAATCTGTTGGTCAGACAGACATGCAGGGCCGGTGCTAACAGCTGTGCGCCTGCTGCAGGCTGGGGGCCCGTTAGCACCGTTAGCATCAGAAGCAACATGTGACATATGAGTGATATATGAAATGTGTCCCAGACAGCAGTAACAGTTCGGAGCTCACCCTTCCCGCTTGTGGACCAGGTACTGGCCGTTGGTGGGGGCGTGCTGGCTGAGGAGGGGGTTCTTTGGGGGGGCCGGCGAGGACAGGTCCAGGCCCCGGTGGCCGTTGTTGCTGCTACCGTTGTGCTCCTCCTTCACGTGAGCGTTCGTCACCTCTTTCCACAGCTGCTGCAGCTCTGCTGGAATCATGCCTGAGACAAACAAATTGGATAATTAAATCAATTAGGAGCTAATCCAGCTCTCTTCTTCATCACCTAATTAAATCAAAGCGTCTGTAAACAAAGCCGAGTATTAATTAGAAAATACTCCACTACAGGGTAAAGCACCGAGCTCTCCACCCCCCCATCGCAAACCCCTCATGCCAACTTCTCTCCCTCCCATTGTGCTGTGATCTGAAGCGTGTTTGTACACACAAATCCTGGCATTCACGCACATTTCATGCCCAGAGTAAATAATTAACATCCAGACAAGGCATGAAATCTGAGTAATCACCATCATTTCTCCCAACAACAGAGACGTGCAGAACACACACAGCACGAGGAAAGTTTACAATAGCAACACTAGAAAACAGCCCCCCTCCTTGAGAAACGGGACCCTGGGGTAATATTCTCCAAAGCGCATTAATGTGCAAAATACTTAAAGCTCAGCACCGCCTCCAATTGACACAGACGACTTAAAGCTCATTTAAAGAGTGGAGCACGCAGCTCGCCAGCCTTTCACAACAAATCCCTTCAAGACAGAAGATATTTGCCATGTTTTCTCTGCCGCGGAGTGAGACATCTTCCGCCTTTAACCCTTCCAGCTCTGCTCCAGCGTCCGTAGGAAACAGTTTTCACTGATAATCAGGAATTTTAGAGAGACGCTGTGAAAATAAAGCTGCTCTGACGGCATAATGCGATACTACATTTCACTTCCATTACGTTATTATTTACTTTAACTTTTATCTCTCCATTGGGTAAAAACACTTTTAGCATTTCGTCAGCTGGTGGAACTTCAGACTTTTATGTGCAGTTATTTATACAGAGACAGTTTTAGAGTGTGGGTGTGTGTGTGTATGTGTGTGTGTGTGTGTGTGTGTGTATGTGTGTGTGTTTATGCAGACACCCCATCAAAGAAAAGGCAAAATCATTCATAATAATTGACTTGAGACTAAAAAGCACTATAATTCAGTGAAATAAGACATTGTTTTTTAATTTAATAGACTTGAAGCGGTGCTGCATCCGTGAGAGCAGGTATCTGCTGAGCAGAACACCTGTGGACAGGTGTAGAGTCTGATGGAGAGTTCAGGAAAACAGCTGATTGCACTGATGGAGGATTGTTCAGATACATATCAGCTGATGAGGGACGGAGCCCAGATTCATTTCTCTGCTTTTTCACACATTTCTGCTGGATTCACACACAATGTCAGCATTTTCAACTAACTGATCCTAAATTTATCGTAATAATTTTGCAGACGCGTGTCAATAAAGTTTGATTGGAAGCCAAACAAACTGCATCTGGATTGGCTGTGAAGGATCAGAGAAAGTCCAGCTCAGCCTGAAGAGTTCATTTGCTTTACAATTAATTAAATCCATTCTGGCAAATGAGAGATGAGTTGCACATGCTTATCTGGTTGGGTTTATATTCCCTGGACCCCCCACCACCACCACCACCACCAGAAGAGCTCCTTTCAAGCACCATTTTGTTCCACATTGTCTGCAAAATGCTTCGTCTTAATTTATTCCTGTTGTGGAAAATAACTGTGAGGTGAAGATCTCAATATGATCAGCAAAATATTTTTAATTTGATAAGCTACTAAAGATTTTAATTATGCTGGTAATGGAGAACATTGGCCTAATGAGGCGGAGGACTCCAGAGAGACGTGGAGGCTAAGAAGTGTGAAATGAGTCTGATAGGATTGCTGTAAATTCACAGCAGATCGTTTGCATATCAAAGAGCAGGAAATGATTGCAGGACAAATCAATAACCTTTCCACGTTCCAGGGAGCGTCTTTCCTCGCTCCCATATTTCAGCACCCTTGCTCTGCCCTGTCCGCCTGCATGCGCCCGGCTCTCCCCGATGCCTTGATGTGCACTAATCGAAGTGCACGTCTGTGACGGGCTAAACATGTCGGAGTTAACGCATGCTAAGCCGCTATCACAGGAAACATTGCTGTTCTGCTGCTTCAGGAAGATTTGGACGGGAAAGTTTGCCTTTTGGTCGGCAGGCTGTGGAAGGGGAAGGTCAGAGCTGATGTGAGTGTCCTGCGCTCCGACAGCGGGAACAATCATTTTCCCTCCACTTGGTGCCCGCTGACAGTGGGCCATGTATTTTTAGCCGGAGCCTGACAGGGCGGCCCGCACCGGCTCAATTACCCAGCAGTCCGGGTGACCCCGGCGCCGCTGTTCACCGGGGCGACGGTCTGATGAGAGGGCGACGGGGTGGGACGCCACGTTTTATTGCTCTTTGTTCGCACCTCAGAGCTGCAACCCAACAACGGCCACGCCTCATGATTCCTCATCGATGACACTAAAACGCCATCACACCAACGTCTCTCCGGCTGTTATATCAGACTCTGGACAAGATGCATGGCCCCCCCCTCCATCTGATTACTGAGGGACACATAATGACGTTGATCTGTTCGTCTCTTTTCTGGGTCTGTCCATCCTTTAAACGCCAGATTGGTTTATCTTTCCGCTTTCCATTTTTCAACACAACTGTTCCGCTCATTACGACGGGGAAATACGGACAAGCACTTTAAAAAATGTATGTTGTTGGGACACTTGATTGATCACCGGCCTCCCAACTCAATTTTACCTCTGCAGGTAGCTGTGGCACCGAGACAGGCCGAGCTCTTCAACCTTTTCCTGTCCTTGTCCCCGTGTACCCAGGTGACCATGTTCAAGCAAGCAGAAAGTTGATTTAAGGTTCATAATGACATCAGTTGCAGGCCATCATCCCCCAAATAAAAAATGGCCCCAGTGCTCGGGGCTCTTTAAACCGTGCTGCTGCTCCTCACACACAGAGCGGTGCCATGGGGGGACAGTGACACTGCTATTAGTTTATTGTTCCATCAGACGGGGACCTTTCCTGCACCCCTGTTTATGTTGCCGTAATCACCGGCCTGCTGATGTGCACCCCTTAGGCCTGAAATATGTCCTGTCCTAATGCTGCAGGAACTATTACCAGCATCCCACCGCTGGACCCATCAATCACTGCCAGGTCAGCCGCATTAGCCGCCGCCGTCCCCGATGTGCTGCTGCTCTGTGAGCACTTCATGGCTCGCCACATTC
Organism: Craterocephalus eyresii; assembly: GCA_037177035.1. NCBI lineage: Eukaryota > Metazoa > Chordata > Actinopteri > Atheriniformes > Atherinidae > Craterocephalus > Craterocephalus eyresii. The sequence continues at coordinate 31,743,836 of JBBBVT010000003.1, forward strand.
TTTGCTTTCATATTACCCACAGATTTGTCTTGTCACTGTCCCACTGGCCTCGCTCGGACAGCTTAAATGATGTTGTACAGCTCCAGGAACTCACTCCCTCGCCCAGCAACCTCTGAGGGCGAGGGTCCATTTTAGTCTGGATGTGCACACACACCTGAGCAGCCACTGACTCACTTATCAGGTCAAGAGGACGGCTTTGTGTGAGGCAGTGGGGGGAGGGGGGCTTGGATCAAATTCATATTTATGAGAGTTACATCCTCCCCAAACACATTGTTGTAATTTATAACAGATACCGTCTGGCCGCTTCCACGACTTTGAACATTAATGTCAAAAGAATTTACGACAAGAGAGACAAATGATCCGCCGGTGATGCGAGCGATTGTTTTTTCCCTCCAAACTCCAAACTTCATTAGCACTATCAACGTTTCTGCTACGCCGAACGCACCAAGCAGAGGTCGGGCCTGAAACTCAGCCGTAAACAGCATCACACCGGCTGGGAGCAAAGCTTTCATTCTCCCAGCAGGGGAGGAAACAGATTGCATGCATCGACTGTGGCCTTTTCAAACAATTACACCCATATCTACGTTTCCAAATGAAAAGAAATAAAAATCATCAGTTAAAAAGTCACAGCGATTTACTGCCTCCAAGTTTGAATCCATAATCGGCGGGACGCAAACAGGCCAGATCAACTCATCGCTTCCGATGCAGCGCTAACTGCTAGCTGAACATTGCAGATTAGATCTGAGCAGCTCAGGCCCGGCGCGCTCATGCATGAACGGCCTTAGTCATGTGGAAAACAGAAAGGTCATCAATAACTTCAAACAGTCAAGCAGAAAATGTGTAGAATAAGAAGACAAACCGCGGCCTGGAGCACAGAGCTAAGTGTTGGAACAGCTGTCACAGGGTTAACTACAAGCCAAGGATCCAGTTCAGCCGGATTAAAGAGATATTCCCACACAAACACGGCACTCTTCAAGGTTTCCAACACTTATATTTTAGTCCCAGCTTGGACAGATTTAAGCAGGCATGTGCATGAAAGCCTGCAGGTCCTGCAGAGGACCCAGACGTCTCTGATAAGATGAGAAGTCTGGAAGGTATTTGATGATGTCTCAGAATAAACAGGATGTTCTGAGTCTGTTGCGAAATCCAGTGAAAGTGCAGCACCTGGTGTTATCACTCACACAATGCTGTGTGTGTGTGTGTGTATGTGTGTGTGTGTGTGTGTGTGTGTGTGTGTTTGCCAGACATCTGACACAGCGAGCCCCACGCCTGTGCCCATGGCAATCGTCTCCAAGCGGATGACTGACTCCGTAGGCAGTCCAAACAATAACAGCACTGTACAAACCCTGTTTGTGTTTGCCTATTACCCCCCCCCACCACACACACACACACCTTTTTTTATCTTGTTATTTCAAAACTGTTTGTTTTAGCTGGGAATGAATAGTCTATGTCATGCTCTGAAACCTGCATGACGGAGGCCGCTCCTTTACAAAACATCTCAGGGTAAATAAAGACACAAACTGCTTGTTGACTCCCGGTTTCACAAACGCCAGTTCACCGGCAGTTTACAGACAAAAGATCCACTGTTCTTCCCGACCGAAGGAAGCTGCCGCAGAGAAGCCGAGCCCAGAAACAGGCGGAGAGCCGAAGATGCCGAACAATCGCAGGTGTGGCAGCGACCAGCAGCTCAATGATCCGTCCGCCCGGCATGCAGCAAAAACTCTTCACAGCAATGCAAATTACTGGAGACTGGAAAAGTATAATAACGATAAATCTGCTAAATGATCATTTAGAGAAATACAACATTGTTTGTTAATCATTTATTGTGCAGACAGCTGTACGACATACCCGGTTTGCTTTCACTGCACAGATAACGTAACGAGGACACATCAGCAGGAGGTCCCTGAACGCACCGTCACACACCTGCAACCGGCGCTTCCTACTACAGCCGAGATACTTCAACATAGTCTGAATTTCATCCAGAAATCCATGTCACCATGACATCATTCATACCCTAACCCTAACCCCCTAACCTAATCCTAACCCAACCCTATCCTAATCCTAACCCTGACAGCACCCTATTCATCAGGTCATTTCTGAATCTCGTTTATTTATTATTATTATTATCATTTTGTATTCTTGGCTTTATGACTTAATATTTATTTCATGCTTGTTTTTTTATTTCTGTTTTATCTGTCTATTGTTTATTCGCCCTTTTATCTCTAATTTTTCAGTTTTATAACTCACTAACACTTTGCCCAACATGTTTTAAATGTTTAAAATGAGTTGATTCTTTTAAAACTCTCAAACATTGTATTTTACAGTTTCAGATCATATTTAATCTTTATAACCAAAGTTCAGAAACAAAGCCTCCAGCTGACACTGCGACGATCACCTACCCTAATAAAAGGAAAAACATTCAAATCATTACATATGATTACATGATAGAATTGTAAGTAAATATATGATTAAAGTAATTGTTAAATCCAGGGAATCCTTTTGTTTTGGAGGCTTTTCTGCTGAATAAAGGTCATGTTTCTGAGCTGTAAATAGATCTCCTGTTCAGGAGATTCTTACATCCAAGGCCATGCTGGGTATCAGTGTACCAGCAGATCAGAACTGCAGCCGGCAGTCTGATCTTCCCAGCACACCGTTTTGTTCCTGCGAAGCTGGAAGCGAGCGGCAGGCGAGGTACTGACCCTGAGTGAGGGAGTGCAGCGGGAGGCCGGGCTGTCCGGGCTGGATGCTGAGCAGACCCTGCCTCTGGAGGTTGAGCAGGTGTTGCTGCTGGACCTGCTGGACCTGCAGGAGCTGCTGCTGGAAGGCCAACTGCTGGGCCGACACCTGCTGCTGGGGCACACAAGAAGGCAGAGATTAGGCTGAGCGTACGCCACCTTCAGCCCAGATCAGACAAGATCCGGCTCCACAAAATGAGCTTGAAGTTCAAGGCCAGTGAGTTCATAGAAAGCTGTAAAAGCAACACTTTAGTCTGATTCACAGAAACCCTCCTTCAGTTTGTCTGGGCCACTTCAGGCAGGTGCACCATACATCGCTCTCTCTCTTAATTAACGAGGAGTCGGGAGGCAAATGACAAACAATGAAACAACATAGTTAATCATTCATAATAAGAGCCACAGGAATTTAATTACAGCCATTCATAATTCAGCAAACAACGTGTGACTAAATCAAAGTGCTTAATAACCACCCGAGCTGCTCCCAACTCTCCAGGCACGGCGCTGAGCTCGGCGATGTTCGCTTCCGCCCGACCGCCAGCGACCGCTCAGGTACAGCAGAGATGTTCATCGTCTCGCCGTGCATCGTCTCGCCGTGCATCGCCTCACCGTGCATCGCCTCACCGTGCATCGTCTCGCCGTGCATCGTCTCACCGTGCATCGCCTCACCGTGCATCGCCTCACCGTGCATCGTCTCACCGTGCATCGCCTCAACGTGCATCGCCTCGCCGTGCATCGCCTCGCCGTGCATCGCCTCATCGTGCATCGCCTCACCGTGCATCGCCTCACCGTGCATCGCCTCACCGTGCATCGCCTCATCGTGCATCGCCTCACCGTGCATCGCCTCAACGTGCATCGCCTCGCCGTGCATCGCCTCGCCGTGCATCGCCTCATCGTGCATCGCCTCACCGTGCATCGCCTCAACGTGGATCAACCCCCCCTCCCCATGATATGATTTTCAATTCGATTTGATCTAGGATCCACCGATTGATGATGTAAAGCAATACCATGAGTCATTGATCACAATTTTTTCCACTTATCACAAAAATAAACTCCTGATTTAACTTCTTTATTCCTGAGCTCTGGCATTAAAGTATCTACACCTGATAATATTCTAATCTTTCTAAGAAAAATGGTTTCTACGCGGTATACTATGTGGTCAAAGGGGTAAAGTTACAGAAGTTAACCTCATCGGCAGAGAGAGGGCTTGACGCCAAAGCTAAACACTAGCCGCTAGCACTAACTAAAATGCCCTGGACTCGTACAGATGTGCGATCAATGAGTCATTCATTTCATTGATTTACACCTTTTTAACACATTTTTCTCAGAAAGATGAAAATAATATCAGGCACGGTGTTTCAGTTTAAAAGAAAATATTTTCAAAATAAAACTGGTTAGTCTATGGATTTTTGGCCGATGAGAGGATTTTGGATAGATTTTTTTTTTTGGACAGAATTTAACCCATCAGCTGACAGCAGCTCCTGTTAACCCCCCCAGACCCGAATAAGAGATGTTAAGCAGAAGTGGCACAAGTAGCGGGAGCGGCGGGGGGATGGGGGGGTCGGGGGCGGCTTCATTGTGGAGCTCCAAATCTAAAGTTAAAGATCTTTGAACATCTAAATTCTGATGTCTTTAAAATAAAAGCGGCACAAAGCAGCAGCGGGGGGGGCAGTGTCTGCAGCCGCAGGGGGCCGCCGCTCAGGCCTCCTCTGTCTTTTGATGGCTGCTGCAAATATGGTGGAGGAGCGAGAAACGGGAAGAGAAAGAAAACAGGGGGGGGGGGGGGGGAGCTGCCCCCATTTCCTGTTCCCAAACATAATCCCAAACCTTCCCCTTATTCTCTTTCTCCACTCAGTCTATCAAG
>JBBBVT010000003.1:31812155-31824815 GCA_037177035.1 Craterocephalus eyresii
ACGCTCACAAGCGCGCTCAACACGCACACTGACATACGCTCACAAGCGCACTCAAACATGCACACTGACCTACGCTCACAAGCGCGCTCAAACATGTGCACTAACATACGCTCATAAGCGCGCTCAAACATGCCCACTAACGCTCACAAGCGCGCTCATACACGCGCTCAAACACGCGCACTAACGCTCACAAGCGCGCTCAAACACGCGCGCTCAAACACGCGCACTGATGTGAAATCAGCAGATTCTCTGCAGGAGGAGAAAAAGAGCGAAATAAGAAGTTGGCTCTGGGAAACTTTGCGTTTAGATTTGTCGTGTTTTTGCACGTTCAGTTTTCACTACGACCACCAGAATCACCGGAAAGCTGCAGTCGGCGCATCCCAGCCATCATTTGAACAAAATCACATGAAAATGTTCCAAAACCATGTTTGCACACATGGTTCACATGAGCACGTGCACGTGTGCATGTACATGTGGTTGTTCCGTCTTTCAGCCTCTCAGCAGGAAGGGCCGGCGTCGCCGTACAGCTGATCAGAAATGTGCTCGTCAGATTTTTAACAAGTGGCATCTTATTTTATTCATTAAGAAATCCATTAAAAGGCCTTTTTCCATGCGAGTATGTAAAAGATGTGCCTTTCAAGGTAGAGCCGGGGCAAATCCACTCCATCAGCTAATGACAGCACTCATTACGGCGAGAAGCCGGCTAATGAAGGCGCGGTGGCCGGCCGATCCCCGCGCCCAGCATAAAGCGCCCTATGAAATGCTAATATCTCACTTCTAATTAAAGGATTCCAAGTCCAAATGCACCTTCACGGCGAGTAGCTGGCAACATAAATTTTTATTTTTCAACACTAGACTACACCCAGAGATGTGCCTGAGCAACATTCCATTAATTCATATTTAATACCCCCACCGGTCGGGGGTCTGCCTCGCTAGCTGCATCTCCTGTAGCAGCTTTGCTGGTGACTGAGCCAGCCAATCATTATGAGGCTTTAGCTTTGTTTGTCTGTTCACGCAGTACTGTGCAGGACCTCCAGAAATAAAGACATGTGCAGCAGCAGCTTTCATGCATGTGTCACGGGGGAAAGGTCAGGAAAAAAAGCGTGTCTGGCCTCTGCTGCACCTGTATGCATTTACACTGTTTACACATCTCTGCCTGTAAATATGTTTACAAGACAACCTGCCGCTTTCTCAGAACCTGACCTTGAAGCCAGTAAACAACCTCTCACAAAGTTCATTACCGTCAAAGAGTGTATAGCCCCCGTCCCCCAGCTGAAAGAAAAAGCAAAACAAAAGGTCAGTGCCATTAGCTTATCAACTAAATAAAGCTGCAACGGGTGGAAATTACGGCCCGGCGTGAGCAAAGTCTGATAAAAAGATGAAGTGAGCGTTAGGCTGAAAACTAAACGCAGCTGTGTGTCAACACAACTCGTTTTACTGGATTATTTCCTCACATCTAACAACAAAACATTTCGTTCTATTTAAAATGCAGCTTTCAGTTTTCTGGCCAAAACGTCGAAGTATGTATAAAAACAAAGCTCAGCAGCTCAGGCCTTCTCCTGGAATTTCCCCCAACTTGCATTTGTTTAGACAACGACGCATCAGAAAGAGTTTTGGGCTTAGCGCTTCACCAGCCGTAAGACGCATTACTTTAAAGGTCAGTCTTAAGAGCAGATCACATGACGTCTGTTTGATCCCAGACCAAGTATTTTTCCAAGGATTCTGTGTAAATCACGCAGTCTGACCTTCTACATTCCTCATGCTCCGTCCTCCCATTCATCAACAGGCACAGATAATTCTGGGCAAATATCATAAACGTGAGGATTTTAGGATTGAGGTGAGGCTGTCATCATCCTTTGCCAACTGGGGAAAAGAAGGTCCGTGCATCTGAAAGTGGCCAGATTCACCTGAACCCTGGATCCACGCAGCCCAGGCAGAACCTTCAAGTGACTTCAGTTCATTTCCAAACAGGCTGTGGAAGAAGTGGAAGGCAGCGTGGACTGGAGGCCGAGGCGTGACCTGCAGCTGAACCGGCCGGGGCTCTGCCACTCCAAACACATCATCCCACCCCCGATAAATAACTTCACACAGCAAACAGAGGCCCATCAGTCAGCCGGCACATAGCTAACAACAGGACTGGGACAGAGATGGATGGCAGATACACACAAATAAAGAAAGACAAGGCAGAGGGGAGAGGCGGGGGGGCATCTAACGCTGAAGAGAAAATAAAAATCACACGGGAGCCTGAGCCAGGCAGCACGGACGGCCAAGTACTGTAAGGCCGTGAAAAGGCTGGCTGTTGCCGAGCTGTGACATTTGTTTCTTATTGTCTAAGTGGCAGCTGCAAGCGTCCCCCTGCGAGGGCCCCTCGGCTTCGCTCCGGCCGCTTTGACAGGGAGGTAACCATATTAGGACGTGTATGGTAAAGTAAACAATAACATAGTTGCAATGAGATGGAAATTTTTCAGCTAATGGTGTTTGTCATTCCTGTTTTCAGCCCTGGGTCTTTTCTAGCCGGCCAGAGAGACTTTGTTTATGAAAACAAGGCAGGAGCCAAGGCTAAAACCAGAGAGAGATCCTAAATAAACATCACAAATAAACCCACATTCGCTTCGGAATAGCCTTTCATGTCCACACGGCAGCTACGCTGGAACGCATCCACCAAAGCCTTCACTGCAGTAACATGTCCCCATTTATTTTCTATAAGCAGGAAATAAAAAGAAACTAAAGAGACACGGAAAAACATCTCCTGCAGCACCTCCAGCTTTCCTGATCAAAGTAAAACTGTTTACAGCAAACCTAATAATCTAATTCTAATCCAGGGCAAGACAGAAGCTTCCATGACGGGCTGAAATCAGCTGACACATCCAAATACATCCACATCTGTCCGCTTAAGTTTCCGTTTGATTAATCTGATATGCAAAAACTGAGCATCTCCCTAAACCTTACCTGCAGGTCCGGGATCATCTCCGTAAACCTAACCCTGCAAGGTCCAGGAGTATCTCCCTACACCTTACCTGCAGGTCCAGGAGTATCTCCCTAAACCTAACCCTGCAGGTCCAGGATCATCTCCCTAAACCTAACCCTGCAGGTCCAAGAGCATCTTCCTAAACCTAACCCTGCAAGTCCAAGAGCATCTTCCTAAACCTATGCCTAACCTGCAGGGTAGGGTATAGGATTGGAAAACAGATACATCCAAAAGATGTATCTGGATTATTATGTCATATCTGGAAGAGCAAAGTAAGATGTTGATGAACTGAAAGAGCTGATGAGTCATTTTCATTTTCACCAGATAAGATGTGCCAAGTTCTTTTTCATTCTTTTCTTCAAAAAAAAGCAAAAACTGCCTCAGATGTATAAACTCTGATAGACGAGCTGATAAATAAAAATCCACTATGCTTCTGCGCCTCCTCACACATAACTTCCTGCGCCAACTCGTCATGCTGACAGGCGCAACTAGTGCACATACACACACACACACACACACGCCCTGGGAAATCGGGGGAAAATCGGTGTAATAGTCCTGCAGTGTGTCTCCTGGGAACTATAACTGGGAAAGGTGGGAACACGTCAGCCTTCCATCTTTCTTCTTTTTACTGATGAAAATATAAACTTTTATTTCCCTCCATGTTCTCAGTAAGAAGCAAAAATACATTAATTACATTCAAAGTTATTTCATGCCCTGTGTTGTGCCTCAATTTGGTTTTATATAATCTATTGGAGCTAGTTTTAAGTTTTACTAGGGAAAATACTTCAATAAATACAGTTAAATTTATGTAGTCCTTTTTCTAATTTTGCTGTTTTTTGTGTTAATTGCTATTAGAAAAATATATAAATGGAAAATGTATTTCATTTGTGGATAGAAGTTCAGTATAAAGCTGAAAGATGTATTTCTAAACGCCCCCCCCCCCATCGTTTCAGACAGAGTTCCATTAACAGTGTTAAACAGAAGTCAGTCATACATTTTTATTTTACACTATTAGTAATTTAAAACATATTGCCTCGTTTCATGAGGTGTCTCGTCACACCCTTATTATGTGAATCTGGTATTAACCATAGAATAAGAAATGAGTCTTCAAGTCTGATTAATTATTAAAAGTCCTACAAACATTACACAGTGAAACAAGCTGATGATAAAAAAAACATATCTATTAGAAATTAATCATGAATCCAGCTCGGAGCGGAACAGAATAACAAATATTATTAAAGTTATTTCCTCTTTAATCTAATAAGAATTCAGGGTTTTTATTTAAAACAAATGTCGTCACACAGCTTGGACTTTCCTCCCTGGATACTCCCTTTTCTTTGGCTCTGTTAACATCTTTTCCAGGTTAGGAAAAGGCCAGTTTGTGTTTGTAAAGTACTGAAAACAAAGGCTCGGATATTTTCCACGCTTTTCAACAACTAAAGCTGACTCACAGGTCAGCTATTCCAGCAAAAAGGGCTTTATGTTAGCATGATAGGGAAAAAGGAAAGTCTTACCGAGGTTCACATGCACTCCTACGGCCGACGTGCAACTCCTCCACATGTTGACTTTCTTTGTTTGGTTTAGAGCCACCTCTCCGCAGCTCTCAGCCTCATTCCTAATCTCACAGCAAAAATGCAAGCTGTTTATTTGTGCAGCCATTCCATTAAGTAGGCCCTCCAGGTGCTTCATCCCTAAAAGGGATTTTTTTTCTAAAATAAATGGAGGACTGCCAGACTCATATTTACTCAGATACGAAGTAAAAACTTTTTGACATTTCCTTTCATCGTCACATGAGTGTGTCTGAAGGTGTGAATGTGTTGCTGTGACTGGTATTAGATCAGGAGGGTTGTGTGTCTGCAGGCCACCACGAGAAGAAGAAGACAACAAATCAATCACAAAGCAGACTTTTTCTTTCACTTTTCCATCTGCAGATGAACTCTTTCAGGTTATCGGAGCCCCCCTCCCACCCCGAACATACGAGACAATGTGTTTCCGACCAGAAGGAGACTCGTCTGCCGGACGCTGATAGAAAAATAGATTGATACTCCACAAATGTGTTTTCACCCGGAAAGATATTTTAAGTAGTTTGGAGATGACACCTTGGAGATAAGATTACCTGGAGGATTTCTGCCCGCACCTCGCAGCACAGGAGATGCAGGAGAACATCGGCATGTTGTTCAGCAGGAGGTGTGCGTGGAAGTGTGCGAGCTGTTCAGGCGGGCGACGTGCCAGAGGACGTCCTGACAGCAGCTGATGCAGCCGTGGGAGCGGAGCATCAGATAGGCCAGACGGTGGCCAGGTGAGGCTGTTAGAGGCTCTGACACGTCCTGTGATCTCAATCAACAGGAACACGGCGTGGCTCCATGCCTCGGCCTCTGTTGTACAGCCACAATAATTTTTCATTTTCATGCTGCCTTGCATCTATTCTGCCTGTCAGTGTTTGTAACTGCAGCAGATAAGCTGTGAGAGTAGATTACGCTGCTTCCAGTGCATGAAGCACACGGCAGCTAAACTACCAGTGACACAAGCATTTAACTCTCTGGCTGGAAATCTCCCCCATGTGGCACTTTGGCTGCAGCCGCTTGTTTATTATGTTCCGAGCTAGGCATAAGCGATTAAAGGAGCTCTTAAGAATCAAAGTGTTATAAATGCATGGAAACACAGCCGGCTGTAAACGCCACAGAATTAGAAGCTTACCAGGCCTAATACTAATACATGGCAATTTTCAGCTTGATGCTGATATAAAGAAATGACTTTTTTAAAGTAAGCAATAAACGCAGTCAAGGGAACGATTACATTTTCATCCCGGTATAAATCTGAGCACGACCTTTCCGCCGCTCCAGCACCACCAAGCCGCTTGTTTATTCTCAACACTTTGACAAAAGTAGATTAAACAAAGAAAGTTGAGCCGCAGAAACTCCAGCAGCTGCTCTTCCCCCACACGGACCCATGCAAGGCGTCAGCAGACCACCTCCTCCTCCTCCCAGCCTCACATCCCATCACACAGCAACACACACGCATGCGCGCACACACGCACACACACACGCACACACTGCTGGGATGATAACCTGCCGTCCGCCATGTTTCCCCTCATCCTGTTTGACTCTGTAACGGAGCTTTTCACAACAAGACGCATTAATCCCATCAGCTGCCGCAGGGATCGCATGATGCAATCACACTCACACTGGAAGCTGGGGTCAATAATTAAGCTGATTCTGACTTGTTAGCATTAATTATGCAGCCATTTGGAAGATTTCAGGGCTGATCTAAAGGCCTCTCCGTCCTCCTCCAGAAGCCGGAACTTTGGTTCTTCTTCTCGAGGCTCCAAGAACTAAACGACGTGAAAGAGGACGCTTTTTTTTCTCGAGGGGCTCAGAGACGTGCAGCGTGAGGCGTGGATCAGGTGTGAAGCATGAAGGGGATGTAGTGACTCCACATCTACTGTTACAGGATGGATGAGCAGCTCTAACTAATAGCTGATGGAAAGAACAGAAACGTTTCCACCGCAGTAAATAAAGACACGATGCTGCTGCACAGTCCTGCTCTGCACCCACCAAGTTTCACGTAAAATAAAAACTCCCGGCTCGTTGCAGTGACACAGACGCAGTGACCTCGCCCGTCTCTCGCTGCTTCTCTGAACTACGAAATGCAGAAAAACAATTTTTTTCTCGCTCTTTTGGCCTTCTCGTGGAGGATGAACAAGCTTTACATCTGAAGGCCTGAACCTTTCTTTGTCTCTGAGGCTGGGGGTCGGGGGGTCAAAACCTGGCTTCTCCATCAGCTAAAGCAGAGCTTTTAGTCCAAGCAGCAGGGATCATATTCTAGGTTTTCTCTGCTTTGCGCGAGGCAGAGGAAGGTGGCGTTCGACGCAGCAAAGTGCGACTCAGACGAGGACTCCAACCTTCAGAACAACTTTCTATAAATCTGAAAATCTCGAGGCCAGCTTCTCGTGCAGGAAGCGCTCGCCATTCCAACTTTTCTACTCACAAACAGGGAAAAACTCAACAAGACAAAATCCTTTTTAACTCTTTCCTGAAATCTTTGGGGACCAATTTCAGCTGAGTCAGAGATTTTACATCATTACTCTAGTTTTAATCCTCCTTTTAATATTATAAAAGCTGGTGGAGTTTAGTGAATCAGCTCCAAACATTCAGTCATTCATACGACGTGCAGCGGCTCATCATTTAAATATTTATCAAACACATAGCAAAGCAACTCGTGAATCAGCTGAAACAATGAAAATCTGGATCAGAAGCTTCTGCCTGACCCCCCCCCCTCCCCACCACACACACACACCCCCGGTCCTCAGCTGGGACTGAAACACCCCCTCACATTTACTAAACACTTCAATCATATTTGAGGAGAAACTTGTCCAACATGCCGTCTGTTGCTGCAGCTTGTTTCTCTCTGCATCATTAAACTGAAGCACCCCCCCCGCTCACATGAAATACAGTACACAAGCCAGGAAAACACACAGCATTCAGTAAATAATTAAGCCATGAACACACACACACACACACACACACACACACACACACACACGCACACACACGCTGGCGGGTGAATGATTGCGTGTTTACCTGCTTGGACCTGCTTGCTCACAGCGATCTCCAGTCCCAGCGCAGGTAGATCGGCCTCCTCACCCTGCAAACACAACAACCAGACATTTACATTCATGAAACGATGACCACGGCATGAGCGACCCCTGACCCCTGACCCTGAACCCGAGCTATCCGCTAGCAGCTGGCGCGGCGTACCTGCAGGGCAGAGGACGGCGGAGCTTTACCTTCCTCGCTGCTCGTCCACATGTCTGGAAGCTCAAACTACACCCACCGAGATAACACCGGAACAATGGCCGCTCTGTGAGTGCACGCTTTATTTGCAAGACAAAAAACTTTTCATCTTCAGAGAGTAGATGCAGGTGTCGGCCCCCCCTGCTGGCGAGCACGCTGCATTTACACGACTCCCCCGCCCACCCGGCAGCTCTGATCTGCATGCACGCAGCTTTCCCAACGGAGCACTCAACCCAGGGAAGGAAGACGGGAAAAACAGAGACAAGGAAACAAAATCTTATTTTTATGGTAAACTGAGAAGTGACTGTGGGGCACCATCACAGGTGAATTTGAATAAAAGCATTTAAGCATATCCAAATATGAAAGGAGAGGAAAGAAAGCCAAACTCCCTCTCCTGCTCCTCTTTGCTGAGCCGTTGGCATTTGGCAGTCAAAACTGTGCGAGTGTATCTCTCCAGCCCGAAGAGGAGATAAGCCCGGCCCAACTGGTCCAGTTCAGGTCTAATTCCCAGTAAAACGACCGCCAACACGCAGCTCGCTCTGAACTTTACGCGGCCAAACATAACTACCCTGTTACTGTGATTCATTACACTTCAATTAACATATCATCAATGGCATTGTAAATCAATGGCGAGTGGTGACAAATGACAGATATTTTCTGTTTCAAGCTACTAAACATCATTAATTCCCATCACCTGAACGAGCCCCGGGAGCTAAATGAGTTTACCCAATGCATAACATCCATTTAGATAAATGTTCCATCATTTTAATGATGGAAAATCTGCATCGCAGAGAAAAGGCAACAACAGGATCCTGATATGCCTCCTTCTAATATAACGCCCATCTTGTAATACCTAAACAGATAATTGTCTCCATTTCAAACGGCACAGGGCTGTAATATTGCCATTTAGAGCAGCGGGGGGGCAGAGATGGCAGGGTGAGGATAAACAAGCCCATGCTGCGTCGCCCGGCCGGGAAAGCCGAGCCCATCACACACTCCCGCATTGAGATTTTAGGGAACAGAACAACTCCTGGTTGAGATAATTACCCACCTAGGTGGGTTATGTGCTTGCTCGGTAAGAGGCCCGGGCTGAGAATATGAATCAAAATGCCAGCGTTTTAAAAGACAAAGGAAAGTACGGAGCTTTTCACAAGGTTCTCCTGTAAAGCCTCCAGATGATGCCTTGTGTCTATTGTGTTAAACAAGGTGGAAAATAGAAAAACAAATTACTTTATATCTGATAGTAGCTGCAGGAGACCTGTGAGCAGCCTTTAGAGGATCATCCAAAGCCGCCATGCAAATAGCAGAGGCATGGTTGTACATTTCCACGGGAAACGTGTGATCAGGAGGGTTTTCTGCCATGGTAATGACCTGCTGTGGTTCCACGTGAGCGCCAACAGAAGCTCATTGTGATGTGTCCACAAACCTGTGAAGTGGACTTCGCTGTCTGTGAAGGGGTCGCAGCTTCACAATGCGCTCTCTAGGCCCAGGTACGTAATCAGCGCCTTTGGCTTTTGTTGAAAGATTGCATGTTCAAAATATGAATTAATACCCCTTCAGTGAAACGCACCCAATCCCAACAAAAAGCCTGCATTCAGCGTGGACAGCCCTTCAGCTCCTCTAATGGACAGGCTATCCTCTCTCCACACAGCGCACACAAAAAGGATGAGGGCCCATGAATATTTACCACTAAGTAAAGTTATTCCATTAATTACTCCAAGCATGCTTAATACTGGATCTGCAGCTACTTTTGTAGCGGCTCGTTAATGAACCTTCACACATCATTACCATATTAATTAATGCTCAGCTCAATGGCTGTCAATAGGAGGCTGCTGGTTCTCTGCAGCCCATCCTGAGGTTTGGACCACTTTCCATCAGCATGCTCTATTTATCCCCGCAGTGTTTGGATAAAACAGAAAGAAGTCCAACACCTCCTGGATGATGGATGTCTGGTAAGAGCATTGTGTAAATACAAAGCGGGCGTAGGAGAGCTGCGGGAGTCGGTGATATCAGTGTACAGGGTCACCGCTGTTTGTTTTTAGGGCGTGAGCACAATATACAGGAAAATCTGAAGCATGACTCACTCCTCTGCTGCCTGACAGGACCTGACTCCACGTTTTATCCTTTTCTCTTCTGGCTTTTTCTTTTTAAGATGATAAACACAACCGAGTCCAATAAAGAAGAAAAAGTCAGCGTATTTGATGTGATTGGCAGCATCCTGGCCTAAACACAAAAACTCCACCTCGGTCAGATTCTTCAGACCTGCCCTCACATTTCTGCTGAACTCAAACTAAGTCCCATAGACTTTTTTTCTTTCTGCAAACTTTTTCTGGATATTGTTGGCAGTAGATTATTTCTCATTTTATTTTTTTTACCGTATTGGATTTAACCCAGTCCGGCATGATCACCCTTCTAGCAGATTTCTGAGGTTTGCACCTGGACTTGCAGCTATCCCCGCAGACGCCACAGTGCGATGGATACAGAGCAAACTGTGGCCGGTATGCGCAGTGATTTGGGATCCAGGATGCGGATCACTTTCAGAATTGCTGCTTATTTTGCCAGCTTTGCTCTTACGTGGCTTCTTTGAGGTTTCCAGCAGATTTTTTCTCAGTTATTGTTTGTGTGTCATTAATGGTCAGATTTACGCAAGATTCCTTCCAACACTTTGATTATTTCTGTTAAACCAGTCTTAGTTTATTTCTGTCCAAATTCTGCTGCCAGTTCTCCTTAGAACAGAAAACATTCATGTCATCTGGAAATAAACCAAATTTCCATCATTTTGATACTGTGATATCTCATTTATATATAATATAAATAACCTTGGACCCAATACTGACCCCTGTGGAACTCCGCCTGGGATTTCCATATAGTCTGGATGACATCCCATATTTGGACAAACTGTTACCCGTTTACTGATTAGCTTTTCAACCAACTCAACTTGTTTTGTAAAAGTCCAACAAACCTGACAAATAACGGCTATTTCTGCAGCGGCATCAAGAATTACTGAAGACGACAACAAGACACCAGCGAAGAAGAACGCCGTCCATTTGTTGGCCAGCGAGGGATCAGAGTAAACCATGGAGCGGATCAGAGCCTGCCGGTCTGGGTTGAGCAGGTTTTATCAGAACGTTTACCCATAATGCCCTGCGCTGTAGTCCACTTCCTGTGACCCGTGTTTGCAGGTGGAGCAGAACGTCACTCGTCCCCACAGGAACCGGACCTTCCCAGCAAACGAATTGCTGTGAAGATTCTGCCTCGGCGGCAGAGGCCCAGCAAGCAGCCTCTCTCTCAGTGGGTTCCAGCAGTAAATATCACGTAGTCCTCCCCCCACCCTGCTGCTTCTGACCCACCATACATCCGGCCTCCCACTTGGTCCGACTCCTGCTGAGACGAAGCGGAGCGACATGGCCTCGGACTTACAGAAAGCCAGCGGCAGGAAGAGAACCCCCAACCCACCTGCCACACAGCTCAACGGACTATTGATAAAAGTTTGAGGCCATGCATGAAACTCTGTAATTACCACTAAACGACTAATTAAAATGTTAAATGTCAGATTTAATTAGATAATCTGGGTCATGGTGTGAATCTCCTCTGCTGAAGGAAAGAAACCCACACCTGCAATCTTTTCTTCACCCTCCCTCCAGGTAGAGGCTCGTTTTCCATCCCTCCTCCTCCCTGATCTCCTCATCTCTCCATCCTGCCTCCATCCCTCCTCCTCCCTGAGATGAGTGGAGTGGAGGGAAATCTAGTGGCCAGGGGAGACGGGGGTGGGGGTGACACCAGTTGACAGGAGTGGGGAGGGAGGGAGGGGATGCAGGAATGGGAGCTCTGGAAAATAAACAGGGTGTACAATTTCAAAGGCACGGGGGGGGGCAGGCATTCCATTGTTCAGGCCGAGTATGAGTGGAAAATAATAACAGCAGATGGATCCAGAGCAGGGCAGCCCGGCGTTGGGGAGCAGATGATGAAATGTGGTGGTGGTGGTGGGGGGGGGGCACAGTCACAGCTACACCCACCAGATGTGAACTTCAACCAGGACAGCTTCAGCTCAGTCCGAAGGGGCATCTGAAGTCACATGACACGCGTGTGTGGTGCGGGGAAACGTGGTGCGGGGGTGGGGCCACTCGGTGTAGGGCGGGGCCATGTAACGGCGAACACATGCACCTTGGCCATGTTTAACGCCTCCACCCAAGGTTCAGGCCCATGGATGTATTATAGAGCTGGATCCCGAACTGCTGCAATCGCGGCACGCCGATTTTTCCCAGTGGCCAGTTGTGGTACTGCAACAAAAAATCCCCTGCGGCCCAAAAAGCATTTTTCCCATTGGCCACAATGGTAAAAGAAACGGCTGTTAAACTGTTGGCAGAACATCTTCAGCTGTAAACACAGTTAATCATCAATCTTTCTATTCTATATTTTTAATTCATGGACTTTCGATTCGTCAATTTTTGCGGTGACGTCACGGCTGTGCACATGCACTCCCAAAGCGCGGCCATGCTGTCTCGGGAGTGAGGAGGACGCCTTCTGACATGCTGGCGTTGTTAGGAAAAGTTTCTCTACGACTCAACGGTGAGTTTTGTTTAGACATAGGGTGATTATTACCATTATACTCTTAGTGTTGGGTATCACTTGCTTGATAGTTTTTGGTTTTAAACGTATTTTGACGTTAATCCTAATTAGCTCTAGGTTGTTGTTACCGCGGCAGAGCAATAACAGCTTGTAGGTTGCCGGCTACTTTATCAAACGAGTTAGCTAACTGGTCCTGTAGAAAAGTTTCCACGTATGTTTCAATGCTGTGGAATCTTTTTGTCAAACCCGCCAAAACATGATTTATATTTTACGGATAGATATGTCTTTTTAAGGATGTGTCATGTTTCACTTAAAATAAGTAAGTTGTTT
>JBBBVT010000003.1:31914525-31927222 GCA_037177035.1 Craterocephalus eyresii
AACCTGTTAACATTTTGATTTGTACAAGCAATGTGTTTTGTTTTTCTAAAGAATTGTTTTCTCTTGTCTTGAAACATTTTTTTATTTTCTCTGTTTTTTATTTGTTCAAAATAAATTTTGTTCATTCATTCATTCAATATTATTTAATACTGTTGAAATAATATGATACATATTTTATCTGCAGTGAATGGTTTCAACTGACGATCTAGCTAGGATAGCAACATAATGCAGTACAGAGATGGGGAGGAATCGGAAGACTTTTCCTTTCTCCTTTTTCTTCTCTGGTTATAGCTGAACCAATGCTCTTAGTGAACCTGGGAAAATAAAATAAGAGTCAGATCAGACACATTCATCAGTAACTGTGGGCCGCTGTCTAAGGCTGTCAGTCCAGATATTCTTTCTGCTCTGTGTCTGCCCGTTGGGTCACTGCTGTAATGGTGGCACCATAAACATTTCTGTTGCCACGGTTACCAACTGGCATTTGAGCCAATGATTAAGAACTATTTGGCTATTTGACCAAACCTATTTTTTTTACTAGTGTCCTGTAACACTGTTTTACTGAAACCGTGTAGCCAATCAGAATCGAGTTTTGCCCCAGACCATGGTATAGTATAATAAATATGGCATATAAATGCTATCCCACACTAGCTGCATGGTTGAAGAATACCAGGTCATTTTAAAAGGATGAATTTCTGTAGAAAGCACCAGTCCTAACCTGTATGCTACATGTGTATGCTGAGCTATACCTTCGAATGACAAAGTCCAGACAAAAACACCATGCAATTAGAACTAATTATATAAATATTCTTGCAAATTGAATTTTCTGTTCATACAGTGCTTACAAATGTTCCAGTAGGTTTAACTCTGCGGGGCAAACAAACCCCAACCCCCAACCTTCTGAGCTTACAGGGTTAGAGTCAATAATCCAAACCAACAGATAACGTTTATACACTGCATCAGTCTTCATAGACTGCACTGAACTCAGGCCCACACCCGCCACTAACCAGGCAGCATGTGTGGCTAATTAGCAAGCAGTCAATGTTATTTAGCTGGGTTATGACACCTTGCGACCTTGGCTACAGCTCAGCACATACACACACTTTCTCCAATTAGCCCTGCAGCGTTTAGCTCACCGTACGCACGCACGTACGCACCCACCCAACCACACATATACCCACACACACACACAAAATTTATGCCAGAAATATGTAAGGCTGTTATCTTTATCATTGCATTATGTGAAGGGTCTCCATCCATCCAGCTGATGATGTGAGCAGCATAATGAGCACATGGTTCTTCTTTTATTACAAGTTTCACGGCTCCTCACTGAATGGCTGTAATCCTCTGTGTGAATGAAATATGAACTCATAACAGCAAAATTGTTCTTTGGGAACTTCGTTTTTCCAGGCATTATGTTGCAGGAAAGGAGACGTAATTCAATCTGCCAACAAGAGCAAGAACACATCGCTGAGCATTACCTGAGACCAAGGCTTCCTTTTACTAGTTAATTCCACTTCAGGATATGAACCTCAAAAACTCCAGTTTGTTTGTTTATTAACAGATGCAAACTGATCAAGTTGCTGCTTGTTCTGTTTGAGCAATTTGTTCTAGTACGAGACAAATCTTTACTGACTGCCACAGCCTGACTAACCCAAGGGATGCCCCTTTCTGATCTGATGTTTTTATGAAGGGGCTTTGTTTTCTACTCAACCAGTCTCAGCCATGCTGGCAGCTCTGTTCTTAGGTACATCAATGTCTGGGAAGATTCCCTGGTCTTTTTGAGGCCATCAAAACACATTTTGTCCCGATTGTGGACATACTGGGTGGCAGACTGACTCACAGGTTAGTTATAGGGGAGATAATGAATATCGCTTGCTTTGTACAAAAAGAAATTGGAAAATGCTACTCTGCTATTAGTGATGTCTGCTAGACTAGCATGGCTGCTAGCATACTCACTTCATCTCCGACTTCCACTTGTTTTGCGATTCGGATAATAGTTTATCCCTCTTTCCCGGCCTCTCCACCCCTAATCATTTGAGGCAGATTGAGTTTAAACTGCACTATGATAAATTCAAGTTAACTGCATCTTTCAGTGTTTTCAGGTTAATTTGTAGAGCTGAGTTAAAAAAAACTTTCACAAAATCAGAGAGGAGGCCATTTCAGAAGAGTTATCCTTCCCCTACTTTGATTATATTCACCTTTAACCTATTAAGTTGCATATTAGCCAATGCTAAGTCCACAAATGCTTCCACATTAAATTTAAGTAAATTCATTTAAACTTTATTTGTATAGCACCAATTCATAACAACGTCACATGAAGGCGCTTCACTGACAATCAGTTTAAAGCAAATCTAATTGTCATACATTCATATATATTAGTCATTTAATAACAAATAGCCTATGTAAGAAAACCAACAGACTGAGTAGAAAAGAGTCTTCGATCAATCCCCTTCTGAGCTGCTTCAGGCAATGGTGAGCAGAAACACTCCCTTTTAACAGGAAGGAAAACCTCTAGCAGAACTAGAACCAGGGAGAGCGGCCATCTGCCTTGACCAGTTGGGGGATATATTCAACAATAGGAAGTGATGTCATCACCCATGTACCTGTGAAATAATTCCTATTTTGGCGCCTCATCAAGTCCCAACAGTACTTTCTCTATAACTCTATAACAAGTGTGGAAACAACAACGTGCAGTTGTAAGCTGCACATGGAGAAGACTTCAGTTGCATACAGAGTCCAGAACCAACCTGGACGAGATCCCCAATGGGACAGACCAGCTGTCTCTCCCTGTATCTCCCCACCCAGCCACCCCCCGCCCGCCTCCCAGACATGCTCTGATGAAGAGATAAGTTGAAGATCATTCTGAGAGAACAGCGTCTCGGCTCAGGAATTTGTGGAATCATATTCTCTTGTTCCTTGGACAGAAAGCATATCAGAGGCCGGTATGGTGTCATCACCCCATACCAGCTTTGGACTGATCGCTTGATCTCAGAGAGCAGAGTGTGACATGTATAGTCAGCACTTCTGGAACAACCCTTTTTTTTTCTTTGATTATACCATTTCAAAATGTTTTTACAATGTGAACAATTCCACGTAATAAGCCAGATAAGACTTAAATATGAGGGTCATTTACTGGACTGGCAGAGCTTCAGTCCAACACAGGAATCATTTCACAGCAGTCTTTTGTGTGCAGCTGTTAATCTAACCACAGCATTTGTTATAGGGCTAAAAACACTCTTAAAAGCAGGAAGATGCAGACAAGTAAAGAAAATTAAAGAGCAAAAATGGGACACACTTCTGAAAGCAGATCTCTTAGAAGGGCCTTGTAAAAAAAAAGGGATTTATTTTGATTTGGGTCAAACTGTTCACTTCCAGAAATGTAAATTCCACATTCTGATATCGCTAACTTCAAACTGATGAAACATGAACAAACCAGTCTTTGGACAGGCGACAGAAACACAGCATTACTTTTTCCAGATTCATTTCTCATAAAAGAGATCCAGCTAATGCATCCAGGATATGGACACAGTGATAGCTGAGATCTCTGTTGGCAGCAGCACCCTCATTCTGCTCACACACATTAATAATGTTTTTGTGACATGTGAGCCTCCCAGCTGCTCCTTTCCATAGCCATAGAGGCTGGATGAGTCAGCATGTATGCTGGAGAAAATGAATATGGCTGCAGTTCTGTTAGAGAACGCTGGGGTCAGCTTGCCAACTTCACTCCTGACATATTAAGATCCTATAGACTTTTACACACAAACCGTTTCATTATTAAGGAAATCAAGGATGGTGGGCAACTAAAACATGACATGTGGGAGATTATTAACGTTTCCATTTGCAGGGATGGGGTACTGGTTTCTGTAGAGTTGAGCTTGTGTGCGGTGCATGAATCCTGCTGAATTCAGGAAAA
Organism: Craterocephalus eyresii; assembly: GCA_037177035.1. Taxonomy (NCBI): domain Eukaryota; kingdom Metazoa; phylum Chordata; class Actinopteri; order Atheriniformes; family Atherinidae; genus Craterocephalus; species Craterocephalus eyresii. The sequence continues at coordinate 31,918,439 of JBBBVT010000003.1, forward strand.
AACTGAACTGACTTAAAACTTGACAAAATAACTTTTAGGACATCATTAGTGAAAATTTGATAAGATAAAATGTGTATCAAACCCTGTAAAGATGAGCATGAAACGTGGAAGTAGGTTGTATCCTGAAAGTATCCAATGCAACATGTGGCATGCATCACAATGTCCAAACACATGCACACGAGAATAATCACAGCCTTTTCTTTTCATTCTTGCCTGCAGCTGTCTAGCTTGACAACTTTTGAAGCAACCATGTCGGCACACAGCTGTAAAAATTGCAAGGCTGCAAAAAACCAACACTAAGAAAGCTCTTAGAGTCAGCCCCTGACAACCTTCTTTCCAGCATTCCAAATGCAGAACATGTTGAAAAGCAACAATCTGAGGTTGACTGGGCTCCAAAAAGTACACTGCTGTGTCTCCGATGAGTCTGTGTAGGAATTTATGACACTGCGCTCCTCTAATCTGTCGGTCAGTGACCCCCTCTCTGAGAATTATCTTAGACGGAAGCATGAAGCTAGCAGGGCTCTTGGAAAAATAGATTGCCACTTCAAACATGGGCACATGCTTTGACTGAAAAACAGTGAAATGTCTGTCTCAGATCTTCACCAGGACATAAGAAGAATTACAAAGGATGAAGATGTTTAGACTCTTAACTTAGCCATATTTCAGTTGTGCCTTCCCAGGATAACCACTAATAAAGAAATGCCCTTGTGACCTGATGGGAGCAACAGTAATTGTGTTTCTTAGCTGTTTATCATCATGTCTTCAGATTGTATCAAATCTGATGGAGATGCAATGCATCCATGAAGTAAATGTGTTTTTCTGAGATATGCTGAAAGAGTACATAATATGTTGTGTATCAGTGAATGTGAGGAACACTAACAGACACCAACTTGTCAAAGCAGACTGCAGATAGAGGACAGTGCACAACAGACCACACATCCAGCTCAAAGGAAGAAATATTGGAGCTGAACATGAGCACTGGGTGAAACGCTGAGCCAGACCGGATGTGCTTAGATAAGTGGAACTTGGAGGTATCTACCCCTTAGAGCAAAACAGCAGTCAGCCTCCAGGCAAACCAGCAGGAACTGGGAGAGTTTTACTTCCACTCCTTTCTTTGTCTCTTTCAAATTTTCTTTCGCCAGTACAGCTCTGCAGCCTTTTTCCAGATGGGAATCCAAGCAGGAATGTTTTCTCAAGCCTTCTCCACAGTAATCAGACATAGAAGATCCTTCCCTTTGTGCCTTCTTGTTTTACAGTACACAAAGCTCCTTTCAGTAACCGTAATACAATCTTTGTGCAGATTTACACACTCACTAATAAGTGTAGAACTTATTTAACACAATCTTTCACAGTGTTTTTCCTTATAACAACCATCTTGAGACAGCACCCTCCAAACCACCGGAGTAGAAACAGCTTGCTTTTCAACTTTCTTTATTCCACCTCAGAACTATTTAAACCTTTCTAAAAAATTTGACATCTCAACAAGTTCTCTGCAATCTGCTAAAAGTATCCCTCAGTTTATTTCAATTAATGAAAAGCATAATAGCAGTTATGCACTTCATGCAAAAAAGAATGGTGGCAGAGTCTTTAAGCAGGTTATTAATGCCATCCCAGGAGTGAGAGGTTTACTTTCTGCCTCTGCTGTCCATTTATCCATACTGATCCAACCGTGTGTGTCCTGTAACAACACATCCTACAAGCCTGATAGTCAGATCATATTAGGCTTAACGCAAAGCTTCTGCCTACTCATAAACAAAACAAAGTCCAGGGCTTAAACACATGAAATGTTTTGAAGATAAATGAATAGATCAGTCTACCTGAGTATTGTTGCTGACAATGTTCATCCCTTTCTGAACCAAGTGGACCTTCTTCTGATGCTACTTCCAGCAGGATGACGCTCCATGTGACACAGCTCAGACCAGTAAATTCACTGGACCAATGGCCTCCACAGCCACCACATCTACATCCATGATTCACCTTTGATGTGATGCTATCATGGCAACATGCAGCAGAATCTGAGGAAGGTTTCTATCACCTGGTTGGATCATCACACCAAGAATTAAAGAAGACCTCTGACCCATTACCAGAAGGTTCTGATGAAGAGGAGGAGCCAGTACTAGAAGGACCTGATGAAGAGGATGACGCAGTACAAGAAGATCCTGATGAAGAGGATGACCCAGCACTAGAAGGTCCAGATGAAGATGAAGAGGATGACCTGGTACTAGATATTACAGGCTGATTGACAAAATTTACTCCTGCGTTGGCAGGCTGACATTCCTCTTCTGGTTCCTTGGGGATGATAACAGCTCTTGGTAGAGACAAGTTTAATTTTCCTCTCTTGTTTGAAAGAGTGGCCCATGGATCCATTTCCCTGGGAGACACCAAAGCTAGGGATTGAGGGTGGTGCTCCAACCAAGCTGATGTACATTGACAATCAGGTATGCAAATGTGCAGACATGCATTTGTGGAGACAAGCAGCACAAGGGCGACACCTTTTTCAAACTTTTCTTTCCGTCAATGTGTATAAAAGGTGTTTATTCAGACCTTTGCCACACCATGATTCATTTTCAGGGTCTGTTTTTAACAGTCATGTCAAGCGCCTGTCCAACTGCAACCTTGAGGCCTTGCTTTGGTTTTATTGGATAATTCCGAGTGACTATTGGGAAGCGGAGTGAATATATGATGGTAACAAATCCATTTGAAATCTGTGCTCTCAGGGGTGATACTTACTCCCCCCCTGACATCCAGACTTAATATTTGGCTGCAAAAGCACCATATTTGGACACACTGACAAGAAATGAGGCATCAAACCACCAAGTTGCATTTTTTCCTCAGATAGTCATACTTGATTAATCAGATGTTGGGGTGGGGGGACTGATGTCTAGTCAAGATGTGAAGTAAACCATCTGAGAAAACAGTGAAGGAAACACAGAGGGCTGAAGTAGAGAGTCTTCAAAGTCAAAGCAGCTCCTTGTCATTTCAACACGATGGCACAGAGTCCTCTAAGCAGGAGAGTTATTGGACTAGCCCTCACTGCTGAGAGAGTGGAGCCTCCAGTCTGGCCCCCTAGAGTTTCTGCATCATGTAATTTAATTCAGGGGCCAAGTGAGGCTGAAACAGGATGGGGAGGGACCACAGCAACCATTTACAGATGACGGTGATTTTCTTTTTACTGCCAGACAACTGAGAGCAAAACATCTGAAAAAACATTTGAACAGCGAAGTTAATCTGTTCTTTTAGTCGGTAAACAGGCGCTCCATGGGATAAAAACTTGCTGTGAAAGCTCATGGTTAGGCCTTTGCCATACCTCAACCAGCAGTGGTCGCTTTATAGCCCCTTGACTTCATGGTGTTGGTATGCTCTTCTTAACACAAAAGGTGAAGTTTTCCTAATCATATACAGCCACATTTCAGGGTATTTCTCTCAGAACAGCCAAGGTTGAATAACTGAATTGTTGCAGGAAAAAATAAGAGAGAACTTGAGCTGCCAAGATGTACAGCATTCAGATATTACGTTAGAAGCAGCACATGATCTTGTTAAATTATTGATTCCAAGGCATTCCATGGTCACATGGACAAACACTGCTCAGAATGTGAGGAGAATTGTGCATCCTTGAACCCTTTCATCCATTGATTCCTCATTTGGTATTTGACTTCTGCAATGCTTCAGCATGACAGTCAAGCTGTGGTTAGGGACCAAACATGGTGTTCAAGCTATAATTTCTGATTATCCTCAGATTGGCTTAGAGCTGCTGCGAGTGGAATTTGGGGAAGGTTACAGATAAAAGCAATGTTAGATCAGAGAACAGGCGGCTCAGGTGGTATTTGAAGGGTGATTCGAAGAGTGTTTCAGACCTGCCTCTCCCACCTCAGTCTCCTGGTGTGTCCTTGGGCAAGACACCTTACCCTCATTGCCTCCAGTAATGGGACTGCTGGTAAAACTCAATTGTAAGTCGCTTTGGATAAAAGCATTAGCTAAATGACAGTAATGTAATCAGAGCCCCCAATGCAGCTGTTGCTAACAGTAATATTGACATGATATTCCAGGGTTCTGTAAAGAAGAAGAATAGTGGAGGCTGGTTTGAGGAATACTTCAGGAGTTTGAATATGTCTGAGATGTACTGATTTTTACACTTGTTGCATGCCCCGTTTCTCCCCATCAAGATAGATGTGCTAGATATTCACTGATATCCACTTGTTCGGCACAGCAGGAGGAAAGGAAAACCAAATTACCTAACTTCATGCTTGAAAATGGAAGATTTATGAGTCAGCAATTTGTCTGGACACATTTAAGACTAAAGAATTTGTGTTTGTCTAAAAACCTGCCAGATGACTCCCTGACAAATGACGCTAGGTAAATAAACATTGTGTGAATAAAGGCTGTTCTTTGGGCAGCTCCATTCTTGATGAAGGAGAAAGGGTCTGTAGAAAAAGAAAATTGTCTATTGCTGCTGACACTAAACCTCTCTGCAAGGTTAAATATTCTAACAAAGTGCACCGCATTTGGTTCAGATCAGTGAGGCCATGACCTATGCCAGGTTCATTTGGACCTTCATGCCAAAATAATCAAAGAGCTCTGTCTACTTGCTGCAACAGACATTAAAAGTCTGGAACCACTTTGGTTTCTATCCCCCTTACCTAGAACAAGAACGAAGGTGGGGGTGACAATACCCATGAACATTTCCTAATTATCACTTGAGAAGTGAGAGTTCTGGACATGTTTCCTACAAGAGGTGGAATGCTTCTCCAAATGAAGCAAAGCACGAGAGTTTGTATTTGTGGTTTGACTGCAAGAGCAAGCAGACCACTGGGAGGTACAGGAGTGGGAGGAGGTCCACATGAGACAGAGAGGCTTCTATTTTTTACCTTCAGCATTTAGCCACATATGCGGCTGCTTCTGCATTCACTGATATTGTCTGAAGATACTGAAACCATCAAATTAAAGACAGGAAAGCTGAATTTGTGCTGAAGAACCATCCATTGTGAAGTTTTTGTCCAATGACATTCACTGCATGTTTTACAAGATTCTCTTAACAGACTCAGCTGCAGCCATGCAGTTTAGACAGAACCAACTCCACTACTCCAAAAAAATAATAATAGTATAGAGACTTTGGCCCAATCCCATTTCACCCCTTGGCCCTACCCCTATCACTAACTAGCATAGTGTTAGTACTACCTTGAGGCTTCAGTAATGTAAACATTAGCTGGCTGAACAATACAAGTGCTCTGTAGGAGTCAGCCCTGATGATCTACAGAAATGTTATCTATAAAAGCTTCCACAACTTCACTGCTGCTCTTCAGCACACTGGGGGCTTCGTGTGGTACAACATATGTGATAGTGATAAGCACACATCTGTTGTATCTGCATCTTACGTAAAACCCTGCAATGACTGCTGATGACGTACCCAAATGTTGAAGGGGTGTCCTAATCTGTAGGGGTTTTAAGGGGCAAGGGGAAGGGGTAGGGGTAAGAAAGAGAAATGGGATTGGGCCTTAGTCTTGATGTGCCAAGGGACAGCTGTGAGAGAGTTTATAGTTTTTTGGCTCGACTTTAAGGTATTTGAGCTGTAGAGCACAACCCTTTACCTGAGATATCCTCTTTAAAATCATCGTCTACGATAACTGCTCTGCAGTTCAGAAAACACTTGGACTTCTTGACTCGCATAAATTAATCTTTCAGTTTCTACTACTAAAGTCCAAGAAGAGTTGTAGTTTTCATAAGCACAAAAATGAAGGCCCTTGTTTAAGATCCGTTGTGTGTGGAAGCCTAGCCCTTCGCAGAGAAACAGCAGCTGTTGGCCTAATTTAGCCTCACTGCAGAGTGGAGGGGCCACAGGGTTGAAACAGGACTTCATTCTTTCAAAGATATTTGAAAAAACATTTTCTACCTTTTTGCTGATAGCTTGGTAGTCAAAAATGAGGTTCAATTTAACTTCAACAAGTCAGAATCAGGTCATGCTCTGACCCACTTTATTTATCTACAACAATACTGCTTCAGGTTACTGGATTCCTGCGCATCATAATTTCCACCTTGTTTTTCTTCCTTTATCACCAAAATGCATGTCCTGGCAGAAGGCTAGAGGATTCCATGTGATATGAAAATAGGAGACAAATGTGTATCTGCTGAAAATCAGAGCAGTGATGGTGGCAGCCTGGCACTTGACAGATTAAGCTCAACGGCATTAAATTACACCAACTTTCAGTATAAATGGACATAATAAGATATTCTATTAGACTGAAAAACCTTCCTTTTCCAATTTATGATACATTATTGCACTTGAAATTTGTGAAAGCAGAACAAAAACACTCCTGTTAAAGACTTCCATCTTCTACAGAGCACCTTCAGCCTGCTTCCATTTATTTTCACTGTAAACCATCACAGCAGAAGGAAAGGCAGAAACTGTAGTGGCAAAACAACTTTATTTCCCTGCATTTTAAAGCGAGCCTAAGGCAGCAGGGTATATGGTGTTATGAGCATTAAAAAAGAAGGGGTCTTAAACTGACTTAGAAAGGCTTATTGTGGAGCCGAGACAGCCATGATGTTGCAGACATTAGATGTAAAATTACTCTTCTTTTTCTCTTCTTTGCCTGCTGACTTTCTGCTTTGGGACAGCTGTTTCACAGAATTGCAAGAGGAAAACATTCTCTTTTAAGTTTGGTTGGAGCCATTACTCAGGGGTATATCCTTTACCACCTGCACATATCAATCACGCCCAGGCCTGAGGAGAATATGGAGGTCTGCTGCCCTGCTTGGATCAGACAAAATGGCCTCCCTATACCTCTGTGGACTCTCTGATTAAATACTACATACACTTGCTGAGGCTCTAATCAAAGCAGCCCTATGTAAGCTCAGAGTAAAAGTATCCTTACTGACACCTTGGCGTTGGCCTTGGCATGGGGCTCAGTACTCTCAGCCGGTGGTCCTGTGGCTCTCCTGAACCTGTACCAGAGGACTATCATGTGTCAAAATATACTAGTTCTGTGGAAACAACCTTTTTAACCCCAGTTACAAGGTTTACTGTTTTAATACACGTATGAAATCATAACTCAAAAGAATTGTGTAAAGAAAGAAGTGAGATATTAATGTTTTTGGATTTCAGCAATTCACAGATTGGGTCTGATTACTGAATACTGTAGAATCCTCCTTTAGGCACAGGCAGTGAGGTATTTTGAAAAGACAAAAGTAGTTTCTTTTTCATCTTGGAGCATGTAGTTTCCATAGTTTTAGCTTATGCACAAGTGTAATAAAAGTTCAGAGAAGTGTGCATTTGTAGAAAAAGCCCCTGTATTTACTCAGAAAAGGGAGTGAAGAAGGGAATATAGTGTACTTGCCAGTACCAAATAATTCACGTTCTGAAAGGAAAATGAGACGAAACAGAAGAAGGATACGTCTGCAGATCATCTCTCTTTTTTTACCCCGTCCACAAAAAGCTTGTAGAGTGGGCCGCCTCCAACCATTCCTCCAGACTGTTGGAAGAAGTCTTGAATGACACAGAGATAACACTTGATAGGGGACCTCTCTCTCAGGGGTGGGAGACCAGAGCAACATGGCATTACAGAAACGGAGAGCCATGCTGATTAACAAGGTTTCTTATTTGTACTCATTTGCATGAGACAAGGCAGCAAAGCCTGCATCACAAATTGGTTGGAGCGTTAGAATCTTCTGCCGGGGGAGAGCAGGAGTAATGGAGACTGAAGCAGGTTGTCTTCAAATTAATTAACGGAAGAAAATATTTTGCAAGGGGATACCAGGCTTCCACTGCTTGGAGCTTTGTCCCACCATTGTCCCTTCACAGTTAGTGCAACATACCATACCAGCAGCAGTTTCCATTGAGAGGTGATTAAAATGGAAAATGGCCCATTTGTCTTACGCTGCAAGACTACTGTATATAAAAATTGCTAAGTCAAAGCCCATATGCAATTGATTTTTCAAGACAGTACTAGTTTATGCATTCCTGTTAGTCCAGATATTACCAAACATCTGACAGAGAAAAATTATGTGATGTCAATCTTGTTTGTTGTGCATCTGTTGGGTCCTCAAGCCAACATCTGCTGGCAGCAGAATCTGATGAGGGCCCAGCACTGCAGTCTGTGGTGTCTGATTAGGTTTCCTACATAACAGCTTTAGACTAGAGGGCCACCTTTGGGAAAATGCTTCTTTTCTTAATATTGTGCTGTGTGGTTGTTGTAATGAGTAATGAGAAAATCTAATATATTTAGGCTGTAGGGGCAGCTGTAGCTAACTGGAAGGTCGGCAGTTTGATTCCCGCCCCCGACTACATGTTGAGATGTCCTTTGGCAAAACGCTGAATCCAACGTTACCTCCTGACGTGCCTATCAAGGGTATGAATGTGTATAGAAGCACTGGCATGATACAATGTAAGTCCTGTAGTGTGTGTGAATGTGCTGTGTGAATTTGACATGTAGTGTCATATTAGTGGTCATATGACCAGAAAAGCAAAATTATCCAATTATGCAAAAAACAATCCAATTCATAAAACTATCAAATAGTTAAAAATATCTGATTATGCTCAAGACTAATTTCTGGTGTATATATATCAATTAAAAGTGAATTAAGACTAAAGGCATGCAATAAAGTGGGAAACGAAATTGAGTGCAATTCTCTCTCTCTTTGGAGTATCACTATAATGGTTCCATATGAGAAGCAGATGGGCATACTCCAGCATTGTGATTAATGAGTGAAATATATAGCCTATAATCTACTGTAAGAGCAAAGTTGGATCACAGAGTGCCACACAAACCATGCTGAAATTACTGTCAGCAT
>JBBBVT010000003.1:31927322-31940920 GCA_037177035.1 Craterocephalus eyresii
GGCCTCTAGTACTACAGTGAGGAACCTTGGAGTTATTTCTGACCAGGACTTGTCCTTTAACTCACATATCAACCAGGCCAAAATTAGGGACATCCTCTCTCAGAGTGATGCAGAAAAACTCGTCCATACCTTTGTCACCTTCAGACTAGATTATTGTAATTTTTTACTGGTGGGCTGTCATAAATATGCACTGAAACGTCTCCAGCTGATCCCTGATGCTGCAGTCAGGGTTCTGATGAGAACCAGCAGGAGCAATCATATTTCTCCAGTTCTAGCTTCTCGTCATTGGCTTCCTGTTAAACCCAGGATAGAGTCTTATATTCTTTTCCTCACACATAAGCTCATTCAGTCCCAGTCCCCAGTCCAGATCTCACACTTCCCCTATCTCATCAAGTGTGCCCCAGTGTTCAGTCTTGGGGCCCCTTCTCTTTATCATCTATCTCCTTCCCTTCTGCAATATTTTTCGCTAAGTCAACATACTTTTCCATCGCTTAGCTAATGAAACCCAGCTCAATATCTCCAGTAAACCTAACCTCCCTTATTCCCCCTCCCTCACTACCTGCCTATCTGAAATAAAATCATGGATCACCTCCAACTTCCTTAAATTAAAGTGATAAAACTTAAAGGTGATAGAGAATCAAAATCCTCATTTTCAATTTTTTGATGGGAGTTTCAGAGTCTCCCTGCTGTTGAGAATACACACGAAGTGCCAGGCAATGTAATTGTCTCTGTTTCCGGTATTTCACCTTTTTTGAATTGCTGCCAAAAAACACACCACTGTTTCTGTGACTATTATCTGACGTCATAATGATGAGCAGCCCCCCCCCGCACAGAAACATTCCACTCACCCCGTTCAACACACGCCCCCTTCAAAATGTCTTCGCTCCGTTCGCCCCTCTTCTCTGCTGCCATTTGAGGGCAGAAAAAATGGCGAAGTCCCGCCGTGCTTTCCCTTGGCTGCGCCAGCAGTGTGCAAACTTCTTCCGCATCCTCCTCCGATTCCGGTACAAATATATAATTCTGGATCTTCAAAAACGCCATGGCTAATGATATTAGCAGCAAGGGAGTGGCCGCCAGCCAATCACGGAGTGTAGTTCACAGCGACGACGGATGACATCGACGTTTTACGTGCATTTCTTAATGAGGTTGCCAGATAAGCTCAGAAACTACGCCAAAAAGGGCAAAACAATGTGTTATTCACACATACAGAGCACTTTGGACAGCCTTTTAAGAAGGTTCTGAACCATTATAGACCCAACCAATTTTTTTTGGCTACTTATCACATCACAGAACAAAGATTAATACCCCACTCAACCAGTCTTGCTCACCTTTAAATCCTGCTCATCATAACGTAATCTATACTCTAAGTCAACATTTTTCCCTCCCCATCAACAGCTCCCAACAGGGTAGTTAGTTCTCCCCTCTCCTCAGGTTCTGAGTCTGGTTGTCACCTGCTCTGCTTATTTCCATTTACCTTGTATTTCTGGTCCCCCATAATCCCTCTATTCTTGTTCACACATTTGTCACCTCCTGCTTTGACTACTGTAACTGCTTGGACTCCCATAGAAATATCTTCGTAAGCTTCAGATCGTCCAGAATTCAGCCACTGGCATCATCACCAGAAAAAATGAGTAAAGTAACTGTTGTTGATGAAAGACTGGCTAATACTGAGAGGTGGTCCTCAGCCATAGAGCCCATGCATGTAAGCATTTTGGCTTGCAGTGCTCCCACGATGTGAAACCAATGGTAGATTCTGGTGGCTCTGTTTATGTGATGGGAACTGAGTTCTGAAGCCTGAGCGGACAATTCTGGGAGAGAAATAAGCTTCTCAGGTGTTGAACTGGAAAAACCGTTATATCCAATGATCTCAGAACTCTGACAATCTAATTTCTGTTTTAAGAAATGAGCCAACCACTGGAGACAATTTGTAAGTAAGATCTTCCTACATATTCATTTTAGCCTGTCTCACCACAGTTAATGACAGAGGCATCATTTTGATTGTTGCGAGATGAGTAATCATGGTCCTCAGGAGATAAATGTTCCCAAGATAGCTGTTCTGTCAGCTCTCTCTGCCTCCTCAGAAACATTCCTTTGGTTATGTCTCAAGCTAAATCAGGCACATTGAGGTAAACTTTCAGATTTACTGACTGTTATGTATAGGTTGCTCAACAAATACAAGTCCAGGCTGATGATTGAAAAATGGCTGCAGCCAATGCAGAGAAACAGGAAATATTATACCATGTCAAAAAATACAGAATAACACTATTATACTTTCACTATTGTTCTTTTTAATTAGCTGTTACACCTTTATTTTCTGAGAAGTAGGTGTGTGTGCTACAAGTTGATGGGTCTGGCAGGTCGGATTTTACGTCTACGTATGACAATCTTTTTCAGTAACCCTGTACCATGATAGCAATTTATTTTCATAGCTGAGTGCATGATGACATCGTTATGTGTTATATTTGCTCTGACCCACAAGCTGTAGGACTTTATGGAGGGAAAAAGCAGACCAAAAAAATAAAATGTATTTTTCTCTCTAAGCTTCCCTGCTCAGGACTTCAATACTAAGAATCTGTTTTATTGAAACTAATTTAATCTATAATCTGATACATATTGAGTTTTACAATTTAAATCTACATTTTAATATTGATGAAAATTAGCTAGATACATCTTGAAAGCATCCAGTCCTTGCTGACACCCATTTCCTTTAGCTTTTTCAGCACATAAAAAAATCAGATGATGGGGTTAAAGGAGAGCCAGGAGCCCCTCTCTCATACAAGCTACTTCCCTGTGTAAATTAATACACCAGTGGACCTCTTACTCAGAGGCAACATGACATGAAAACCTCTGGGAAACTCACAGTCAGCCTTTAATCTGTTTTTTAAGCAGGACTTAGAAGCAAGTTATATAAGATAAATTCAGCTGCCACTCCAGTATGCTGCTACACAGAGACTAAATTTAAAGCTGGCATTATCGGCATGTACAGCGCCCCGACGGCCATGTAGGCTAAAAAGACTGTCATGTGCATGTCAGTACATGGTGGAATGTGTGTCATGCACAATGTTACAGCACCATTAGCAACACATGCTTCCAAATTATAGCGGCTACAGCCATTACCATCAACAAAACACACAGTTGGGCATCACATGTAAGGCTAGTGAGTCTATCACTCTCTTAATCTGCCACAAGGCCAAAGAAATGATCTGCATGTTTTTCCATCGTCTCACAGTCATTAGCAAGAGCTCTCAGTAATAAGGCAGCTTTCCTTTTTTTAACACATCTGCAAGCACATACGTTTCTTGGTGATAAATGTTAACCAACAATGCAAAAAATTATCATAAAGATGTCATTTGAAGGCTAACACGTGACAGATTTGTTTAGAAAAGAAACATTTGTGCTTAGTATCTGTAAATGAAGCTTTATTCTGCCGCAGACTTGGTAACAAGATGATGAGCCTTCACCTCAGCGCCTGTCAAACTTTCCGAGTCTGTCCTCCATCAAGCAGCCTTCTCTCTGTAGTCCTCTTAACATAGAACATCTAATTATAGTGTAGGTACTGTTACGCAGAACAAAAAAGGAACATATTGATTTACAAAGAACAGGCATGGGACCATGAGGCAGAAACTCTTTCACCTCCTAATCTGGGACATTTCACCTTATCAGAGATGTTGCATGTTCATTGCAGACATGTTGAATGATCATTACAATGCTCCTGATCCATTTGTTTAGTTTTTAATTAAATAGCTATTTTCAGTGACCTAATGTGATTTTTTTCACATCAGACATCCATGCATACTAAATGATTGACTGGACGTGTTCATCAAATAGATTCATAATTTGAAATTATTCCACAATTAGCCTAAAAGACTGAGCATGATCAGTTTTAGGCTAAATCAGTTCAAATGTTTACTATAATTTTTAAAAAAAGGCATCAGAAAGGAGATCTGAAGCGGAGTGGAAAGTGTGACAGCACTTCTGAATGAGCCAACCAGATACATCACAGCTTTTTTTAATTATTCTTATTGCTTTGTTTCATTGCTCTTCTTGGATTCTTGAAGCCTTTTCATATTAAGCACTGTTATGGGGAACTCAAGTTATTCCACATACTCTGGTCATCTCCCCCACAGTGGTTATTAAAAGAAAACTTTAAAAGCTGAGCCAAGGAGTGATGAAGTCAAGAGACATGCTGAGGTAGGTTACGCTGCTTGCAATGATAGGCCTAAATTCATTCTGCAAAGCTGTAGCAGGATTGGGCCATTTAATAGTACTGCTGTGGAATTAATTGATTTACTGACTGAGGTACCTCAAACAAAAATACGGGTTTAATCAAAAGTGAATAGGACAGTATCAGTAATTAGGACCAGGAGGTTAACATGAAAACAGCGAAAGGCAGGGATCTGAAAGAAAAGTAGAAATATAGTGTTAAATTAATCCCACTGTAATTCTACAGTCATTAGCATAAACTGCTGTTGAATTTTCACATCAATCTGAGGTATGGGGAAAAATGGGTATTTTATGATAATCTCAGATTCCATTTTGAAATATTTATATTTATTAGGGGTGTCACGATTCTCCCAATCTTCAATTCGATTTTATTTTTAATTTTAGTGTCACGATTCTATTCGATTCTCGATTTTGTTCTCTTCTTCTTACAGCACAGAGGCCTATGCCATTTTTAAAGTAGTCTAGTCTACGATCATGGTTTTAGTAATAAAACTTTTGCACGGTAGATCTTATTTTAAAAGATGGGCTACATATATAAGTAACTGAATTTCATTCTTGTGTAATGTATCACAAGTGGCAGTGATAGTCAAATTTAAGTAATCTATTTACAATATAAAAGATAATCTTGTTTAGTTAATATAATAAAAATAATAACAAAAATGAAAAGTCACACAAGGTTCCAGCCATCTTTTTGGAATACTCATAAAATAATATGCAACAAAACAAAATAAATAAAATATAACTCATGTTGTGACTCATATCCAAAGTCACAAGTAGAGCCTTAAACTTGAAGATGAACAATTAAAATGTGTCCAGCCATGTACACTATATTGCCAAAGGTTTTTTGCTCGTCCACCCAAATAATCAGAATCAGGTGTTCTCTTCACTCCCATGGTCACAGGTGTATAAAATCAAGCACCTACACATGCAGACTACTTTTACAAACATTTGTGAAAGAATGGGTCACTCAGCTCAGTGAATTCCTCCATAAACTGACGGAGCAGAATCAGCGGATGCTCATAGTGCGACGAGGTCACCAAATTTCTGCAGTCAATTTCTGCAGACCTTCAGACTTCATGTGGCCTTCAGATTAGCTCAAGAATAATGCACAGAGAGCTTCGTGGAATGGGTTTCCATGGCAGAGCTGCTGCATCTAATCCGTATATTACCAAGTGCAATGCAAAGCATTGGATGCAGCGGGGTAATGCTCGCCGCTTTGGGGTTGTTTTTCAGGAGTTGGGCTTGTCCCCTTAGTTCCAGTGAAAAGAACTCTAAATTCTTGAGCATACTAAGTTATTTTGGAGAATTCCAAGCTTCCAACATTGGGGGAACAGTTTGGAGTCGGCCTCTTCCTCTTCTATCATGACTGTACACCAGCGCCGTAGCAAGGTCCATAAAGACGTGGATGGCAGAGTCTGGTGTGGATGAGCTTGACTGGCCTGCAGAAAGACCTGACCTCAATCCAATAGAACATCATTGGGATAAATTAGAGCAGAGACGCCAGGCCTTCTCTTCCAACATCAGTGTGTGATCCCACAAATGCACTTATAGAATAATGGTCAGGTAATCCCATGAACACACTTCTAAACCTTGTGCACAGCTTTCCCAGAAACGTTGAAGCTGGTATAGCTGCAAAGGGTGGACTGACGTCATATAGCAGCTCATGGATTAGGAATGGGAGGTCACTTATGTTCAAATGCGAGTCAAGGCAGGTGAGTGAATACTTTTGGCAATATAATGTATGTACTTCTACTACTACTACTACTACAACTACTACTATCATTTAGCAGACGCTTTTATCCAAAGCGACTTACATTTAAGAGAACACCACAAGCAAGAAATCAAAGAGTTGGATACAGCATGAACAGGTGGACTGCTGGTCATCAATATCGTTATGTCCATTCTCTCCTTGTCTTCAATGCTCGAGATCTGGACGCAATTGATTTTTGGATTGATTGCAGTTTATTTCGAGCAGAGAAAACATAAATTTAGGCCTTCTTTTAGAAACGATAACGGAAGAAAATAAAATAAATTTGTAAGAAAAAGAGTAAATAAAGATCGTCTCTCGAAAAGGAGCAGGATGAAGTAACCACCTATATATTCCTGCCCCTTTTACTAATTGCAATCTATTTGAATTTAAACATTGCACCACATCATATTTATCTTTGGGAAATCATAAGCACACCTACCCCTACCCATTTATACATACTTGCATATTTACAGTATCAATCAATCAATCAATCAATCAATCAAAACTGTATTTATAAAGCGCTTTTCAAACAAAGCTGTGGCTCAAAGCGCCTTGGGTATACTGCTGTACCCAATACACATTTTCATACACATACACACCTCCGTAGATATCCCTCCATGTATAGTCATGTGCCTGAATACCTGCAAATATACGATAGTACGTTGATATGTTCAAATGCATTGACTTTCATATTTTTTAAAAACCATTTCTTTGAATTTGTTTTTGAACTGCATGGCGTTTGAAAATTGCTTGATTTTATATTGAAGTTTGTTCCATAGTTTAACACCATACACTGTGATACACATGATTTTCATAGTTGTTCTTACTTTTAAAAATTTCAAATTCAAATTTCCCCTCAGATCATAACCCCCCATCTCGATGATGAATTATCTGTTGTATATGACCTAGTAGTGAATTGTTATTTACTTTAAACATTAGTATTGGTGCTTTTAACTCCACCAAATCATAGAACTTAAGAGTTCTTAACTTCAAGAAGAACATGTTGGTATGTTCCTGATATCCCACGTTACAAACAATTCTTATTGCTCTTTCTGTTATATGTATAATGATAGCAAATAGGTTTTGTAAGTGTTTCCCCATATTTCCACACAATTAATATGGCAAAATCATCGAACAGTAAAGAAGATAGTGACTTTTTATCTAAGACATATATAGATTGTCCTATTACTGAAATGTTTATTGCTATTTTTATTTGAATATATTTTTTGTGTGACTTCCAACAGATCCTGTGGTTGATCACACCAAGAAATTTGTGTTCATACACTCTCTATAATAATACCATCTATGTCCACTTGAACTTCAGTATCTAAACTGCAATTACCAAATAACATAATTTTAGTTTTATTTAGATTCATGGATAATTTATTCCTATCAAACCATCTTTTTAATTTAATAAGCTCCTGTGTAATCCTTCCCAAAACCTGCTGCAAGTCATCTCCCTTACATATAAGATAAATATCATCAGCAAATAAGATTCATTTTAGTGAATCCAACACTTTCTAGAAATAATTTTTTTGGTCCCAAAACTGACCCCTGTGGGACCCCACATTTAATCTCCAGACACGATTTAACATCCCCAATTGCCACATATTGTTTTCGTTTTTCCAAGTAACTTGTTACCCATTCCGGTGCTTTCCTTCTGATTCCATATCGTTTCAGTTTATTAAACAGTATTTTGTGATCAATGATGTCAAACGAAGGACATCGAATATTCCTGCTGCAATTTGCTTTTTTATCTATACAGTTTGTTATTTTTTCTATTAAATGCATTATTGCTAGTGATATTGGTATGTTATTTCTGAAACCATACTGATGATCTGATAGGATTTTATGTACAATTTTGTCCAGACTTCTTATTAATATTTTTTCCAAGATTTTAGAGAACTGTGAAAGCAATATACTTGTCTATAGTTAGTGAACTGATGTCCGTCTCCTGTTTTGAACACTGGTATAACTTCAGCAATTTTCACGTCATTTGGAAACGTTTGGAATGATACATTAAAGATATACGTTAATGGTTTTGAAATACTTCTTATGACTTTTTTTTAGAATTACCATGTCAATTTCATTCCAACCCATAGAGGTTTTCTTTTTACACCTATAGAATTTCTATTATCTCCGTTTCAACAATGGCAGTTATGAACATTGAGTTGAGATTCCTGGTAACGTTGATATCATTCATTTCAATCGATTGATGAAAAATCGAGATTGTGACACCCATAATATTTTTACAATGTTTTGTAGAAAAAGACGACAATTTAAAGACTTTTTGACAAAGGACACATTTTGTTATAGCAACACTATGTAAGTTTCCAACTTTAAAGGTGCCGAGTGTACGAATTATTGACATCTAGTGGTAAAGATATTTGTAGCACAGCAATGAATGTAGAATGGCCGTCATTTTCCTGAGGCCAGGAAAATACACATTACAACTTAGATCACGACAGCTGAGATGAATAACATCAAATGTTTTCGTTACATCACTTACATGCACTGATGCAAGAGCCAATACACCAATACAAGCAATCTAATTTGTTTCAAACTAATCAGGCACTAGATAGATAGTTTTCTACAAATGACTTTTGAAACAATTATTGTGTCATTTCTATATTCAAGACGTTCTCATGGCCCATGGCGAATAACTGACTTAATGTATACCACAGTGTCAGGACTGAGCGCTGCTGTCACATGAACTATAGGTGGATACGCAACATAGCCTGCAAGCTCATTTACAGCAGCGATTTAACCATCAACCATCAATCCACCTCAGTGCTTCTGATGCAAAATGTGCCAGTCTACTGTTTGCTGGGTACTGAGCCCTTAATGAACAAATGAAACCAGGTTGTAATAAAAATACGGCTAATCTGCTTCCAGTCTCCTTGAAGTGGTCCATTTTGAAGAAGTCTTAAATGAAAGATGGGTTGTAAAATTAAGAACAAGATTGAGAGAATTTCCCATCCATCTTAACTTCTCCACATCCACATCTGCAAAATTCGTCTTCATCTTGGAGGGAGTTCGTATATCAGCCTCATCAACAACCAACCTCACTTCTGCAGCACACAACACTGACTTGTGACTTGCATCCTTTGTGACACTGATCAGTAGCCATTATCTTTGAAAATTTAAACCATGAAACATTCCATGCTAGGAGTCCTGGACTTGCTCCTTCATGTGTTTAGATTTACAGTATACACCCCGTTCGTGTTGTCAAAATACAAGAAATTCAGTAGTCGGTACCATTACATATGAATATACACAATACTCGATACCTAAATCGATACCACAGTAAAAGGTCCCTATGTCTTCAAGATATCCCCCACCTTTATTAAAATATTGACCTCTACAATGTATAAACTTGAACAGATAAATAAAATGTATGCACTGGCGCTTTGCCTTCAAGGATTTAAACAAACATTGTTCTTTTTTACTGTAATGAACAAACAAAGTATAAATACAATAATAAAAACAGTACTGTAATGTCATGTCCTCAATATTGAACAGAAATGAACAATATTGTGCTTAACGCTTTATATCAGCATTATAAATCCCAGCAGCCAGAGATGTAAATATGAACAGAATAAAATATAAATGCAAAAATAAAATAAGTCTGTAATGGTTTTAGACTACATTCACAGACATAAGGGATCAGCCTCCAAGAATATTATTACTTTTAAATTATGTTATCCTTTGAGAACTCAGAGATATGTTGAAAACTGAGTAACGGTGCCGCGGTTACACTACAGATGCATTGGCGGCCGCTGCGGCCGACACACGCGCATGCATTGCGCATGCACGTGCATCCAGGAAGTACAACAAGCTAAGAGTTTAGGCTCTAAAAATATACTAAATGTTGTCGTTGCAAGTAAATTATGGACGCTGCACACTCAGCACACTTGGATTACGTTGGACGAGCAGTATGGAGGAATATTACCAAGTTTTTGAGGACTTTTATGGACCTTAATCTACGAGCTGAGGCGGAGCAATTGCTCCCGCTGCACTCGATGGAGCTGCCATCACGGAACTGTTTAGCTTGCAGCTGGCGGATGCACACATCTCACGTCTGGTTCCGTTGGTACCATCGGTATTACCGGTACCATGAAAATACAGGTACTGACAGTACGACAGTAGCACTGGTACAGACTTGGGTCTCAGAGATTTGGATGTATTTATGCTACTTTTGACACTAGGATTGAAAGGTGGGAGGATAAATATCACTTTTTTACCCACAAGTCTGGGTTTTCCAAAAGCTTCTCAACTCTTCCCAGGCACCACTGACGAACTGAACAGCTCATGACTCTGAGGGTAGGACCGAAACCTCTGAGGATAGAGAGGCAAAAGCAAGCTTTCTGTCTGGGGCCATATAACTGGAACCTGGCTCTTGTGTACAGAAATGTAGTAAATATTTGGCCCTCCCCCCACCAACTGCCAGCTGGCCAGAGGCACAGCTGACATCCATGTTCACAGACCAGACAGACAAGACAAACTCCTCACCACAATCCTGAAAATGTGAATAGAAAATCCTCTAAATTTGATTATTTTAATGTGAGCTGAAGACAAACAGCAACATGGAGGTCCAGTCAAAGTGATCTACACACATGCTGGGAAGATGTACTTTATGGGGCCATAAAGGTGGTCCTAAAACATTTGCAGCGGTGGATGTCACCACGAGACAATGTCACAAGACTTGTGGTGAAAACACACTTAGTGGATATGAGAACTGACTCTCAGCAACCTTAAACTTTTAGCCTTTTATCGTGCGCGTGCAATAAGAGAAAGCAGTTTTCTGTCTGTGCTGGAGAAAAAAGGTGGAGCTGTGAGTCAGAGTTAAAACTTTCTAGTTTACCTTGCAGGAAAAAGCCACGCTTTTAGTGAGTGCGTCGATCCTCTCGCTGTATTCGGTGAATTTCTTCTGGTATTTTAGCGCTGTAATCTGCAGCTCGCTGTGCACGGCGGAAAGTTGCGCCAGCAGCGACTTCTCCCTCTCGTTGGCTTTAATATTCTGCTTCTTGAACTCTCTATCCAGGATGATCAGCTTGCACTGCAGCGCGCTGTTTTCCGCTTTCAGGGCTCTCACGCAGCAGTGACTGTTTAATTTCTTTTCTTTGTGGGTGAGCATCAAGCCGCAACCGCTCTCGCAAATCCCCACCGCTCTGAAGTCGCACGTCTCCCGCATGTGAGCGTCCATGTCCCGCAGGCAGAACACCTCCTCGCATCCTTTATTCCTGCACTTCGCCGGAGAATAGTCGCACACCTCGGCATGCTCGGCGAGATGCTGCAGCTTCACCACCGCATGGCAGCCTCGCGCGTGATTATCGCATTTTATCTCCAGCTTTAGGATGAGGTTTTTCAGAGGCAAGACGTGGTTCAGCTCTTTGGTGGAGATCCTCTGACATTTGACGGGGCAGCTGCTCTGCTGGAGGACCCAAGGCAGCACACAGCCGGAGCAGAAAACGTGCCCACACGGAGTAGTCAGCGGCTCCTCCAGGACTTTATTACACAAGTTGCATTTGAAATCTGGGTCCACGGTCCCCTTGAAGCGGTCCAGCTCGTATCCCATGGTCGTTCCTACAGTAAAAAAATAAATAAAATAAAAAAAATCCCACCCCCGAAGATCTGTCTCGGAGCTGTGGGGCGTTTAGTTGGTCATTGGTGAAGCGCTTCGAGAGTAGACTGCGTCTACAAGCACTCACAGTCTAAGCTCTACTAATTGACCAAGGCACTTTTGGTGCCTTTAGGTCCGCCTCCCTAAGGTTATTCATTGAAGGTTTTTTTTTTTTTTTTTAAGTTCCTGATCCGTAAAAAGAAATTTTCTCGCCACTTTCTCAGCCAGAAAAACTTTTGTTGCATCAGAAAATCAAGAATATTAAATATAGATGAAGTTGATTCTTGTTAAAGTTTATGACACTTAAAGTTGGTCTTTGATCGTAAAAAGTCCCGAAAGAATCATGTTTACTCTTTACATTTACAGCCTCCAGACTTTGTTAGTTTAAGCAGTCACTTTTAAGCCAAAAACGTCATGTTTAACCTTGAAAAATTTGTTCACATGACCTCGAGTGTCCACCGCCACACTTTGTCAATGAAAGCAGCACTGCTAGCGTAACGATCGTACTAAGTGCGCATGTCATGCCACAACAAGCCAAGTTAGTGTGGGCTGGTCAGATGATATCACTCACTGCAATGTCTAGCAGGAAAGCCTTAAAGAACAGCTCAGAGCCGTTCTATGTCAACATCAAAACTAGAATCACAATAGGTTAAATTTTATTAAAAATAGTATCAGTTTACAGTAAGTTCCCCAGAAGCTAAAGAGGGAGTAATGACTAGTCATTCAGAAATGATTACCTATGCTTGCCCCATGGAATGATCTATTTAGCAATCATTTTGCAGTTAGTCCCTGGTTCCTTTGTTAGCTGCTGAGGAAATTATTATAAAAGTGTTGCTTTGAAAATACTGCAGTCAAGGGTCAAGTCAGACATCAGTTAGCTCTCTGCTTAAAAAGAGAATGTGGTGAGAGCTGAATAGCATGACACAGTGGTGCACAGATGCAGTACACCAACCCTGAGATCCCTGAGACCTGTATGGCAATGGCGCCACCAGGGGGTGGCCATCCCCGGCCCCCTCCTGCCACCCCACTGGTGCTGTTACAATGGATATATACATTGTATAAAAACATGTTTTAATTATTTTAATAAATAAAAAAACTTAATAAAAACCCAAATTACACAAAAGCATAAAGAAAAGCATAACTGTGCATGTGCACAGGTAACAGAGGAAGTGTGCTACTGGAAAGTATTTTCTTCTTATAAACACACTGATTCTTGAGCACTTCAGTGGTAATTTCATGCGTTTGGTAAAATGCACTGCCCCAATGCAAGCTAGCTAATTTTAAAGAGGCTTCTTGTCTTTTATGGTGTGCTGCATGGGCACCGTCTGGAAGGGTCATCCCCATCTGTTCAAAATAAAGGAGGTCTGAACGACATGCCAGTCGTCCCTCCTCTTATTCATTAACACAACATAGGAACCAGTCTAAGGGTTGCTCGGAACAGCCAGAACTGAGCCTGAGCTGGTTACATGTAGAACTAAAGTATGGCTATGCTTTCATGACTCATGAGGGAGCACATGGTTAAAGGTGCAGTGAATTACTGCTACCTAGTGGTAAAGATGGCAATAGCATGTAGTGAATGTATGGTGGCTGTCAGTGGCCAAACTTTTACCAGGGATAAAGATGCTTTCATGTCTGAGTGGATCCAGCCATGACTGCAGTACAGGTGAGTAAAGTTATACTGCCTTCTTCTTTGGTGTTTTTAAGGCGCTCTAGCTGCCATCAAACAGAGTCGCTACTGCAATTTTAAAGCTTGTTTCTTTTTCACATGACTTCATATGGGACAATGGATTTAAGAGAACTGGAGTTTTACCATATCATTCCCTTTTTGTGCTTGTTTCACTGGGCAAATGGGGTTCTTCCATGACCCTAGCCCTAGCCATTCATTGGGTGTGTCTCAATTCCGGGTCTGCGTCCTTTTAAGGTTGCATTTTAAGGACGCTGACGTCACAAGGCTGCGCGAAGGCTGTCCCGTTTAGCCAAAAATTTAAGAGTCCTTAAAAT
>JBBBVT010000004.1:0-17812 GCA_037177035.1 Craterocephalus eyresii
ATAATATAATATAATATAATATAATATAATATAATATAATATAATATAATATAATATAATATAATATAATATAAATAGCTGTTGAACATAGGATGCTGAAGACCTGGGGGCATCTGCAGAGTTCCCTCATCACTTCCTCCAACGTGAAGGAAAACTGTGTCAGCAGCGCACACAGGAAAGAAGAGGGAGGAAGAGGAGGAGTGATGTCAAATTATTTCTTTAATTTTCAGTTGTTTTACTTCAAATAAGAAAAATCACATTTTATTTGGATTTTAACATTTTCCTTTAGTTTAAATTTTGTTGGGCAGCTGCTACAATACATCTACTGTTTAATAACGTGTGTGTGTATGTGTATGTTGGTTGTTTTTAATTATTTATATATTTCATGCCCAGAATGTGTGTCATCGTTCATTTCCGGTTCAGTTAGCTGGTCTAGGATCAGATTCTTGCTGTAAATCTCCGGTCACTCCGTCAGGAACTGATTTCAGTTCAGCTGTTGGGTTCGGCTCTGCCTTTTCATCTCCTCCAATCAGAGCCGCTTAGTCAGCTATGACGCATGCGCGCCAATTGTCAAGCACGCAGAAAACAGACAGGAAGCTGCATATCTGTTCATTCAAAACAAAGGCCATCAACGTGAAATCGAGGGTACTTTTTAGAGATTCATATTTTGGTGTACATACTTTTAGTTTTTGGAATGTCTATCATCATAAAGGTATAAAAAGTCTGTGCAGTTATCGAGTTTTTTTTTCCTTTTTAAATCCAGTGTCTTTTTGTAACATGCCTTTCATACATCTTCTGATGCACCCATATGACTTTTGTCTACTACAAACACGTAAAATAAGTTGTTCCTTAAAGTCATCAGGATTTCATTGGGTAGAAAAGCTGTGCTATTCAAAATCTGTCCTGGATTTCACCAGATTACTGTTTTCCCATTAAATGCAGACGCAGGAAATTCAACAAAAAGTACGAAACATTGTTATTTTTACAAAAATCATGAGAGCACGCAGGCTCAAACATTTATTCTGAAATCTGAAACCGGAACTCCTCCCTGCCAATCTGACCCGCTTGATTCCGGGCCGTGTCATCATTATGGTAGTCGTCCGTCCAAACAAGCGGCTGGAGAAACACAGACCCAGACGGGATTATCAGCAGCTGACGCCGCCGGGCTTCTGAGAGGTTTTTCTGGCCTCAGTGCGGCTCCAGACACCGAACCGGAGACATTTTGTGGTCTGGACCGACGCGGACATCCAGGTTAGCCGTCGAGCTGAGCCTCTGCAGCGCGTCTGTTAATGCCTGATCCGTTACTAACAGAAACTGTGATTATTGTGGAGATGAAAATCATGATGTTGTCATTACAGACGTGATATATTCTGTTAATTGATTTGGGTCTGAGTGCTGATTACCATCAGGGGGGGGGGGGGAGACCCGCACGGTTGGTCAGGCCCGTTATTTTCAGTGTGTTTGAGCCGTGCAGGTCGGTGTCATCCAGAGGAGGATATGGCTTATCGCCCTGAGAGGTGATTCCCTCTGGCTGCTAACCATGTGTCCTAAGAAGAAGAAGAAGAAGAGGATGGGCACCGGTCTGTCTGTAAAGGGGCTTTAATTTGAAAATGTGGCTGGAAAATAAAATTAATTTGATGTTTGCTTTAATACTGAGCCATTATTGTGTTTTCCTCCTTCAGCTGCAGAAAACATAAATATTTCTCTATCTCTTCCACAGAAACCTGTCTGAGATCTGCCACCTGCTGCACTGTAACCTTTAACCTGCGGGAATGACCGGGGGAGTGGGGCAGCGTTCAGGGGCTGCAGGAATCCCCAGAACCGCCAAGCAGACCTGGTAGCACGGATGATTAAAACCCAGGAGAGATACTGGACAAATGGGTCATCTGGTTCCTTCAGAACAGATAGACCAGATTTCTAAAACCTGCTGTCCGCCTCAGGCTTCCACCTCAGACTAGAACTGGTAATCCACTGGTCATCCATCCGGCCCACAGGAAACGCTCTGATCAGTCTGTCGCCATGATGGTGGGGGGCACCATCGCCGCGTGCCTCCGGACTGCCGTGGTTTGACCCACACTTTGGTTCCCTCCTGGGAGAGTCCAGAGCCTCCAGGGTTCGGTGGTCTCCCAGCACCATGGACTACCACAGCGAGTGCTGTTTCTGCGACCCTGAGGAGTGCCACGGAGCTCTGGATGAGCAGCCCCTCCACAGCATCCACGCGCCCAACCGCATCCGGCCGTCCTCGTACAGAGCCCTGAGGAGCGCCGTGTCCAGCCTGGCTCGCATCGATGACTTCTTCTGCGAGAAGATTGGCTCAGGCTTCTTCTCTGAGGTCTTTAAGGTACGCACTTCGTGTCCAGACTCAGCACTGGTTGGAAATGAAGCTTATGGTTTGGGGTCAAAGCGGTGCTGAAGGGCAGAATCCCAGAAACCTCCAGGGAAAAGTAGCATGCATTTTTTTCTGTCCAACTAAAGAGGTCGTTTTGATATATAATTAAAATAAATTATATTTATTATGGACTTTGATGTATGAAATAGAACAACTTAAACTATAACACATACGCTTATAAACAATGATTGTCACTGAAATATATATATATTTAAAAAAAAATTTTTTTATTAAAAAGAAAAACAACAAAAACATAACGTTGGGGTAATTTCATATACTCATTTAACCTTTAAGTTAGGGTTTTATAATTTGTCCTTTTTTTCCATCTCTAGTCTGTTCAAAATTGTCCATTTCCAGTCTTAAATGATGAGTCATTTTTTCCATAACATAAATTTCTTCCATGATCTCTTCCCATTGTGACAATGATGGGGCAGGGATCTTTTGCCAGTTCCTTGTGACTGTCTTCTTACTGG
This sequence comes from Craterocephalus eyresii, assembly GCA_037177035.1. NCBI lineage: Eukaryota > Metazoa > Chordata > Actinopteri > Atheriniformes > Atherinidae > Craterocephalus > Craterocephalus eyresii. The sequence goes on from JBBBVT010000004.1 coordinate 2,863, forward strand.
CCACCAACATAACTTTGCACAGATCCAAGTCTTCTATTCGTATACCTGGTTTGGACGGTAGGCCCAGATACATAGTTTGTGGATCACAATTAATCTTATTACCGAGCAGTTCCTCCATTGCTTCACTGAAATATTTTAATTACTGAGTAGTTAAGATCTGGGATTTTGTAATGAAAGTCAGCTGCTTCTCAGCCTACCAGTTCAGCACAATCATCGCCTGGGATTGCATATCTTCTTATGTGTGACATGTTGTTGTTGGGATAAACTCAACTTTTTGTGGTTTTATTCTACATGAATAAGTGTTTTTAAAATAGTGTTTCTTTAAAATAGTTTACATGCAGCACTTTGTTTCAGCAGTGGTTGCAAAATGTTTGTAGATAGTGTTGGTACGGTGTAAACCAGGGGTCTCAAACTTCAGCCTTCGAAGGTTGTTGTTGTCGCCCTGAGCCAACACACCTGACTGAAATTAACAGGTTGTTATGAAGAAGTAGGCAAGAAGCTAAGCTATTTGATTAGATTCAGGCGTGTTGGAGCAGGGAAACAATAAAAACACGCTGGATTGCCTCCTCGAGGAATTGAGTTGGAGATCTCTGTAAATAGCCGATCATAACTGGAGGAACTAAACGGTTCTGTGGAATTGGGTGCAAATGAGAACTCAGAGATGAACTTAAAACGTGAAAATCTCATGCTAACATAAAGAACAGATATGTACAGCTAGGTTTTAAAAAATGCATTATCGGCACATGAAATTTGTAGATTTATTTGTGATAGATGATGAGCCTACTCTGGCGTGACTTACCAATTCTGTGGAAGTTTCCGTTTGCTTCCCTCGTTGTGATGATGCCAAATTCAGATTTGTTTTCCTTCTGCATTGGATGACTTTCACCGGTGAACCATTTGTTAGCTTATTTCCGCTCACATTAGCAGCTGAAGCTCAGACTGTGGGAGCCGCCATGTTCAACGTGCACCCTCTTCCCTGACCCCTCATTCACTACAGAGTCACTCATTCTGATGGCGATCCGGACTTTCTCCCTCCACAGATCACCTAACTGCCATCTGTCACTACAGCAACCACGGACGCTGTGAAAGTCCAAAACCAATCCAAACTCTTATTAGAAATATATATTATATCCTCCAATCGTTTTTTATTCTTTCTTTGTTCAGATCATATAAAATGATGATCCGACAGTTTATTTCAACCTGCTCCGATGTCGTGATGCTCCTGTCACAGACATCTTGTCTGACTTGCATCAGAGAAATGGAGCCAGTTTTAAACGTTAGCATGTTATGACTGACACAAATTGAACTTATAACTATAAAAAAAAAGACATCAGATAAGAGGACAGATGAGAAGAATGCTGCTTGTTACGTTAGCAAGACGTCACAGACGTCACGTCATTGTGGTCTCTATTGAGCCGTCAAGTGACCATTGATGCTAGCTACTTTTCAAGATGCATTGTGGGTATTTTTGAGTGCACTAATTTTTTCCTTCTGGACATTTGGACCCCCCTACAAAATGGCGTGACCATCATATAGGGCACTGTGCAGGGAACAGGGTGCACATTCGGACACAGCCTGAATGTTTTGATAACAGGAAGTGATGTCACCACGGACCTGCTTACACTGAAATAAGTCTGATAATGGACTGATTAATGCCGACCACGATCTGCATATTCCAGATAGGCATTTAGCATGTCATAGCTGATTATTACAGTAATCTGATTACTCCCAGATAACTGGTTTTGATGGTCATGTAATGGGCTCAGGGTTTAGTGAAGCTTAATAATTATTTAAATGTTTTTAATGGGCAAGTTAATTGGTTTAGTTACATTGATATTTGTAAATGAATGGATTTTAAATGAAATTATGCTGTTATTATCGAATCGATGAAGGAGATTAATGGTGATACCGCGCCAAACAGATAGAGACTGTGTGGACAGTGATGACAACGTCTGAGACAGATTTTCTGTTTGATGTAAAATGAACAATAACTGGGCCCTCAGTGGTTATTTTGCTGGTCCGCTCGATCTAACTCAGCAGTTCCTTCTGTTGTGACTCGATGCATCAGCTGCTGCTCATTTCTCTGCAGAGGAAAGAGCTACTTCTAGCGATGTTAGGGAGAACAACCACACCGACTAAAACCTTGAGCCATATTTAAAGTCTCACTGCTACCAGATTTTCTTAGTGAGTCCCACTTCAACAACCGCTATTTCAGCGTCCATCTCCATCCTGTCTCTTCTCTGAGCTCTCCACAGACAGTAAAAGTCAGTCTGATGCTGACTCTTGTTTTCGTCTGTCTCTTCCTGTCTTCCTCCGATAAGTGTTGTAGATTTCCACGATGCAGAAAATGTGGACCAGAATCTGGGAGTTAAGCAATAAAAATGTAAACAGTTATATAATAAGGAATTTGTTCATATGAGGCTTTGATCTGTTTTCCCTACTAATCTGAATTTTAAATGTCTCTGTGACCTGAACTGGCATGAAGTCAGCAGAGAAACTCACAGAAACACCAACAGCTGTGTTTACACTGTTGATCCGACCAAACGTTGGATTAGAATAAAAATGTGTCATATGAACATTTCAGCTGATCCGATCGACCTCCATCAGAAAGAATTTCCAATCCGATGGAGTTGGTTGGTTTAAACCTTTTCACGACTAGATGGTCAAGAGAAAATAAGCCTGTTACCACTCAATCCGGTTGGTTAACGGTGGATGTTGTTTCTGCACATGCATGAACCACCTGGGGGTTACGTGACGCAATGAGTTTCAGCGAAGTCGTGAACTAAACATAACAGGACTGTGGCTGATACAATGTTTTTGTTGAAAACTGAAAGGATTTCAGGATCATTGAGCTTTTTGATGGTCAAAAGTTTCAAAATAAAAAAAAGAAAACCCTCCTTTTCCAAACTAGCAGCACTGCACAAGTCCAACAAGGTTCAGAATGTATTGAATCTGTCCATCATATAAACGCACAACAGATCGGGTGATTTTATCCAGCGTCCATGTAAACATGTCGGCTGGACTCTCTGATCAGACTGATTTCAGTCACACAGTATATTAAATATTTATCCATGTAAACACAGCTTATGTTGTCCAGGAAATGAAGAAATGTAGCTAGAAAAATGGTTGTTGATACTTCGTAGGCGAGACTGCTGTGTGTTAGAGATGGAAATAGTCATAAAAAAGATTTTTATGTCTTTACACAGTTGGTTGAGCAGTTAGTTGATGTCCAGAGACTCCAGCTTCTCCATGCTGCTGCCGCAGGTTTGATTCCTGGCAAGGGGCCATTTTCTGCTGGTCACCCCTTCTGTCCACGCCTTCCGGTCCAGCCACAGTGTGTGTTGATATTTAGCTGCTCATGTAAGACATGGTTCCATACAGCAAGACTTTGCTGTGAAGTGATGCACCAGGAAGGTCCATAATAAATGTCAGTGTGCAATCAAAATAAATCAGAAATTGAGTCTTAGTCAGAAAGGTATGTTATATGTTACTCTAGAGAGCCATGGACGTCGTAGCTCAAGAAGAGGCAGGAATCAGCTGAATGGATGAAAGATGAGCTCCATGCTTCTCCCACTTTCCTCCTGTTTAATGTTTCATTCCAGCTGTCGTCTCTGAACACCGTCCAGTTCTGACTAATGACATTTGAAATGGGTCCATGTCAAACGAAGCTGCCGCCATCTTTACTATGGTGTCTCTGAATGGACAAACGACTGTGTTAAGCTCTAAAGCTGCAGCAGCGGCTTGGTTTGGCCGGAGCCAGACACCTTCATAGCACCATAGAAGAAGACACTACATATAACAATGCTGAGGTCGTTAGCTGTAGTGCAGCTATCGCTGCACCCGAGGATGCTGCAAGAGTTTTGGCCACCGACAGCCACCGTACATTCGGAACATGTTATGTCCATTTTTACTGCTAGATGTCAGTAATTTTACCCTCCAGACCTTCCAAGTGTTTATTAACACACCTGAAATAGCATCTGTACATCCTGTTTGTCTGGCCGTTCATAAATACCAGTCTGCGCTGGGAAATCACGTTAGCATTGCAAAGTGTGCACAACCCCATCAGCTGGTGACATTAAGCGATTTTACCGGGAAAACGGGTCGGACACTGGTCTGTTGATGTTTTTGTGGAGATAAACTCTCATATTGCAACATATTGCTTTCAGACTTTCAGTCCATCTGCTCTTTTACCGGAGCTGTCTTTTCAAACATGTCACTTTCTGTCGGGCCGCTGCTGTTTCCATCCACACGTTCAGGTTTTTCCTCGTTACGATCAGCTGACAGAGAACTGAGTCGTTGCTACGATCATGCCGAAAGACTCATCCATGCCTTAGATCAGGGCTCTTCAGCTGACGGCCCACGGGTCACAGTCCGTCCCCAAAAAGGGTTTCAGCCTTTCATCCTCTGTCATTGAGTGTGTGACTTCCCGTTTGAAGGTTAGAGTTTGGTTTTTTATGGACATGAGAACAGACAAGGCCTGTACAAGAATGACTATATGGACACATTCTTTCTGGGGATTACACGCAAAATATTAACATAATCATTAAAAAATACGGGTATGTGATGAATTTATTTATGGTCGACAAATAAAAGATAATTGACTTAAATTTGTTTGGTAACCTGAATTAATAAAGGTCAAATCTTCAAATCTTCAAAGGAAGGCATCGCTACGAAGTGAGGAAAAAACTCCAAAAAAGATTGCAATTTGACACAACAGCAGGTGTTTTAGCACCGTAGAAGGCGCTACGCTGTGATGGCCTACATGTGAACACCGGTGCAACATCTGCCTGAAAAAATCATCTCATCTGCCTTCTTTATGTTCACAGAAGAAGAAAGTTTTCTGATAATGCAGTAAAATACAAGCTGGAATCCGTAAGGAGTCGCACTTTCTTCACGGTGTCGGGTGGTTTATGAGAGCTGACAGACCGACGGGATGGGAGGACTCGCTATCCAGACTAAGCAGATTACACACACACCACCTGTGTGTACCTTTGTGTGCGGACATATGTAAATGGTCACCTCTTCAGCACCAGCTCAAGACTCCACACTGCCCTGGAGCATGGAAAGGCATGGAAAGCAGCCGTTGTTTGCTCATGGTGACGGTTTGCAGAATGGAATCCAGAACACAATGTTCCTCTGTTATCTGCAGCACACACAGTTTCACACACCCAGAAACTAGGGACTAAAATATCCCTTTATTCATCAAAAGGCAACATAAAAGATGTCAATAAACCTGGTAGTTCTCCGTTCTGGCAGTATTTTCTAACTCCTGTAGGTGTGTTTATGTGTGTGTGTGTTATATTTAGTTACTTAAAGAACATTATTATCTCTTGGCTCTCTTTTTACATTTATTCCCTTCTAATGAGAGTTTGAAGTGATACTTTGTAAGTTTTGGCCACTTGGGGGAGCTGAACCTGTAACTTCCCACTGGCCACTTTTGGAAAGGTGTAGAGTTGTGTTTGCTTTGGTCTGTAGCCGATTAGCTTCAACTAGCCGCTTTCAGACACACACGTATCCTGCAACGTTCTGCAGCACATCAGGACTTACTGCTGTTGTTCTGAATAAAAGCTGCGGGAAGACGTGGAAAAGTTCATCATATGTTGAGAGGTTTTAAACCAGACACATCTGGAGCACTCCCTTTCCTGCTTCCTCTCTCTCCTTGTTCAGCCGTGACAAACTTTAGATGGAAGAGGACAAAGTAGCACAGAGCAGAGCCTCTGTGTTTATAGAGGGGGAGTGTAAAGCAAAGAGCTCAGGTCACATGATCCCATGAGAGACGGATCCACTACTGCAAAGTTACGGTGACTGGTTTCTGAAGACGGCAGTCCCCCTAAAACCCTGTGTACCGACCCCAGAAATCCTCCATTATTTCTCACGTTAAAGCTAAAGCTTTGAGAAAGAGCTCCACGGTTTTTTCAGCTGGACTTTTTACTCTGCTTTTATTTAATTACATACTTTTTGGCAATTGTTGAAGAAGATAGCCAATAAGCTGATGGTCATCAGGTCTGGGGAAGGAGGAGTTCAATATGCTATAAATTCCTGGGGAGGGAAGTAAAGAAGAGCCCTCCTCAGCCGACCCCCGGCCTGTTAGTGTGTGCCATGTAACATAACTTCTGTAATAAATACTCTGTTAGACTCTAGTCGGTCTGGGACTCTTTTTAATACGGGTGTTATAGTATGGGTTTGGCAACATTCACGGGACAGGATTCTGGTGGACAGCACAGCTATCAAGGAACATCAGTCGAACACCGCCTTGCTGATAGGTGACACACACAACGACACAATTAATACAGCCCCACATCTATAAAGGATTAATAAAAACAGAGTAAGTTGGAACAAAAAGCTGTAAAAGTTACTGGTACAATTAAAAAACTACTGGATTAAACAGGTTGAACATGAGGTTACAACAGATATGAAAGGAGCATTCAGAGGCAGCACCTCTCAGATGGAAAGATGGACAAGGTTCACCAATCTGAGACAAACTGGGTCTAAAAGTTGTGGAACACCTTCAGAGAAATGTTACTCAATATAAAATTAGGAATACTTGAAGATCCCACCATCTACAGTGTGTAGTATCATAAAGCGGATTAAAAGAATCAGGAGGATGGTGGGTGCATTATAAGCAAACATGATTCTCTACTGGAAACCAGTGCATGGACTGATGCAGTGTGTGGTTGGCTTCCAGGTGTAGTTTTCATTTGTTTGAATCTGAGAAATAAGAAACGAGTGACACAAGGTTTTTTCATTTAATGATAAGTATTAATGTTATGTGTAATTTTGTTCGGACACAATGCAGGGTTGCGAGTTAAATTTAGGGGGTCACCAGATAATTGTGCAAAATATTAACCCTATATTTATCAAATAAATGTGGGATTTTTATCATGGCTGTCAAAATGAAACCATTGACAAAGGGATAAATCTAAATTAAACGCCTTAATTCTTTAACACATCCATTCATAAATCCACATAAATCTTCATTTATGTCAGACCGTCATCAAGCCTCATATGTAGAGGATCCTGCAGGACGACCAATCTTATATATAATTAATTGTCATCACGAGGGTGAGAATCACGAACACAAATATCCATCATCTTGGGGTTCATGGCTCAAAAAGTTTGGGAACTAGTACCTTGATGTCTTCTCATTCTCTCTCAGGCTCTCAGACTTTTGAATTAGAGCTGCAGGATGTTTCTTGTCTCGGAAAAATCCCCGTCCATCTTCAATCACAAGAAAAAATGTTCAGTTTTTAACAAGTTTTGTAGTGAAACCGTTGACTCTAAAACATTAATGGTCAAACCTTCCACCGTGTGAGCCAGAGCTGAAGAGCAGGAATGAGGCACGTTGGCAGGTTCCCACCTTCGCCATCATGGCAGGGTCACAAGTCTGGTCCCTGCTGGAAAACACAACAATGTGTGTCAACGTTGTGCTGAGAGGGGGCTGTGAGTGTGAGGAGGGATGTTGCGCTTCTTTTTGATGGTTATCTTGCAACTGTCAATCAAAAGACTGAATAACATTTAAACAAATGAGTTACGAATAAATTCTCTTCCCCATAGTTGTCATCCATTCTCTGTACGGCTTAATCCAATTGGGTGGTGGGTGGGCTGGAGCCTATCCCAGCTATTAACAGGCGACGGGCGGGGTACCCCCTGGACAGGACCAACAACAGAGAGACAGACAACCGAAAAACAGGGAGTGTCCAATTAACCTCACAAGCATGTCTTTGTACAGTGGGGAGTGAGAACCCAATGTGCTTATCAGCACACCGCCGTGCAGCCCTACTGTATGTAAACTTCACCTATTAAAGCTAAAATGGTTTTTGAACCAGGCTGTAAACATGTTCATTTCTGCTGGGAAGTTGGTCTTTTTTTTTAACATGGGGGTCTATGGGGATCGACCCCTTTTCCCTCTCCTCCGCCGTAGGCTGATGTTGAGTCAGACACATTTTATGCTTAATAGGGAAGAGACAGAATTCACTTCACGACTCGGTGGAATAAACATATTATTGAATAAACTGGAAGTATTGATTAGGTTAATTACAACAGGGGCGTCCAGCTCCGGTCCTTTCTGGCCAGAATCCTGCAGGTTTTCCATGTATTACTGCTTAAATACACCCGACTCATATTAATGAGTCGTTGTGCAGAACTGTGTTAGGTGATGGATCCATTTACCTTGAAGCAGGGACACAGTGACGTGACGTCGGACACCCCTAAATCGGACAAAAGCAGCTCAGTTATCAGCAGATTTAAGCTCATTGTTGGAGCCAATTAGAATTATGTTCATGTCGTGCTGAATATCTCACAAGAATAATTCAGGTCTTGTAATTTATTAGAGATATTTGATTATATTTTGCATTATTTTATATGTGTAATGTTTATTTTGCAGTAGCTAAATTGCTCATCGTTTATCATCCTGCCTCGTATCAGGTAGGCTGACAGAGCAGGACCAGGACCTACAGTTTTCTGACTGTTTTGTTTACGGTTCTTATTCGGGTTTACCATTAGTGCTTTATTAACTGTGAATATGTATTTGTGAATAAGTCGTCTTATGTTCGTTTTGCATCTTTTTAGCTAGATTTAACTTGTCAGGAAGCGTCAGAACCAACAATCCAACAAACATGGCCATGGAAAAGTGTTTATTACTTTTATTACTATATTTTTATTTTATAAAGTTTTATTATTCATGCTTTATAACCGGTAAATAAACCAAGATACTAAAAGAGAAATGTTGCATCCGCCCTCATTTCCCTTAATTTTCCCACATTTCTTTGCTATTAATTGGTCAAGATATCCTGATTGTGTCTCAGATGTGTGTGCTCGGCTGCGCACTGTGGCAGCAGCTGCAGCTTCCCCTCCCCTGCAGGCTTCCCACACCTGGGTTGGTCCGGCTCCAGCAGGCGGCATGCAAAGCGTCTGAACTGTCGTCCCGTGAGTTTGCAGAAATATGTGTAGATAGTTGTGTGGAGATTAATCCTAAACTCTGACCGAGTCGCTCACAGCCAGCAGATGACTGAAGCACCTTCACTTCCACTTTCCTACACGGATGTAGCGAAAGTGTGTCGTGTGAGAATGGAAGACGACATAGAGGAAGATTTCCTGTTAAAGTTAAACATCGGGGCAGAAATCATCCCCTCTGGTTCCGATGGGGGTTTCCTTCTCCACTGACTCCTCATGCAGCTAAGGAATGATTGAATTAAAGACAGGATATAATAGGGATTCATGATTTCAGATTTTCTTGGTCTGATTATTGTCAAACAAAACATCACAATTGTTTTGCATTAAAAAATCCTTTGTGGCCAAAATAGCAAAATAATATAAAAGTATCTAAATCCTCTCTGCTGGGTAAAGAGTACATCCTTTCTACATATTAACTCAGGAAAAACAGTTTTTTCAACCAGAGTAGAGAATTTAAAAACCCAGGAGACGGACAGCTGGACTTCCAGTCTGGCACATAAATGAAACAAGGCCACATATCTGGAATTAAATGTGTGTGTTTCTTCTGTTGACCGTGGCGCATTGGTCACTAAACAACCTCACACTGAGTCAATTATGTTTGACCAGTTTAAATATCCATTAAGGTTCTTGAGACTTTTAGTTTCATCCGTATTATTTAACATTCTGTAAACTGACTCATTGACTCATTCAGTGTGTTACATTAGATAAACATGACCATCTTTTAACCCAGTCACTGAACATTTCTCATTTAGTTTGTGGTTCAAAGCTGCTGGTTATCCTGCAGATGGTGAAATTTATCCGATGGATTTCTTTTTTTATCCTTCACACTATGCTGAACCATCCTCTACAATGACATCTTAGTCATTTTACATCATATCAAATCAAATTAATTGATAAAGTGCAGACAAAGTGGTTTATATAATAACAATAATTTATTCATATTAAAATATAGTAAAGATAAAATAAACCGTCACACAGGTACAGCAGAAATCACCTTATTTCAAACTCCTTCACACAATGTAAAGAGTAAAGTATGTAAAAATATTTGTAAAAGAACAGTTTTACAAATATTTTTATATTTTTTGTAGAGGGGTTTGACTTAAATGTTTTAATTACAATCAAGTGATCAAAAAAAGAAGTCATTTAATTTAACTTAAGATTACAGTTTAAATTCCAAAAAAACCCAAAATGTTTCCAGTCCCCAAAAGATAAACGGAGCCAGAAAAGTCTGCTGAAAGTCTCGTTTGGTGGCAGCAGCTTCTGCTGGGCCGGAAAATTCAGCAATGTGTTCTGTCTTTCTCAAAGAGGCAGCGGTTCTACCTTCCTTTGCTTCTGGGAGGGAATTATTATTATTCATTTTTCATTTCTTATGACAGGGTTCTTATGGCTCTACATCGCAAATACAAAAGTATGTTTTATCCTTTAGGGGGTGTTTCAAAGTTTCGAAGGTTCTTATTTTAACATCATTAAAGATGATACATTGCAGTATTAGTTTGTTGTTTATGGCTCAAACATGTTTTCGGGGGCACTAGCCTTTTAAATGTCCGTGTGAAAGCACTATTGTGTCTGCTAAAAGCATGCTAATGCTCCTCTGCACCGCAGCTGCGTGTGGATCCGACCCTAACTTTCATGAACATTTTTACATTGTAGTTCTTCTGTAGAGCGGATTATTTCCAGTTTAGTTTTCTAATGATCTAAAGATCTCAGGAACAAGCAGCCGACTGTTTTCACATGGATTTATCTGCACATATTTCTACAGCTCTGGCTTTTATCCATGGGCGGGTTCATTGTTACTGTAAATGCCATACTCAGCCGTAGTCTTCTGTGTTTTGTGTGTCTCCCTGTGTTTTTGTGTGTCTCTCTGTTTTTGTGTGTGTCATGTCTGTTGTGTCTGTTGTGTGTGTCGTGTGTGCGTGCGCCGGCCAAGGCCTCGGTAATGGCACGGTGGATTTGTGCAGATCAGGAGGAGTGATGGGAAATCCAGAAAGCCTATTAGTGCAACACTATTAATACACATACACACCAGTCACACACACATAAACGAGGAAGCATGAACGTACAAACTTTACTCGTTACCACTCTGAGCAGTCCAGTCACACACCATCACTGAGCTGCTGCAGCTTCTCTCCATCATGATGACCTCTGACCTGCACAGATGCACTGGACTATCTAACTTTATGTGCTCAATGAAGTAGAAGTTAGAAATCTTTGTCATGATGCGTGAAACATTCAATCATCCGTAAAGAGAAATTTTTACATTCTTTGAAGATAATTAATTAAATAAATTTGAAAATGAAAATACACAAGCCATCCACCTCTTGGACAGCTGAAATATGCTTTTTTTTAGCACAGCTCCATGAATTGATATTACGGTGGATAGGAATGTATTCTGTCTATGTTTCTGTTCTATGTTTCATTTGAATTTGTATTATAAACAATGAAATAAATACAAATGTCTTTGGGTTCGAAGAAGCCAGGAAGGCTCTACACAGAGAGGCTGCTGCAGTGCTAACCACCACCTCATCCGGCAGCCGCTCCTTAGTTCATGCTTGCATAGTTTAATGCTTTTTATTAAAGAAAATAATTAACCTTTGAATGCGTTAAAATAATGAGAAGAAAAGCCTGTATCAGGTTAAAAGGTGCAGTTCTTGGACTCGACAGGGAAGTGTTCATAGAAATGTGAAACATTAGGGATTTTCAGTAAACATTTAGGAAACATGAGGAACTTTCCAGCTCTCTGCCTGTGGCTTCATTTCGGACTCTGCGGCTTCTCTCCAGGTGCAGCATCGGATCACAGGGCAGGTGATGGCGCTGAAAATGAACACGCTTGCCAGCAACAAAGCTAACATGCTACGAGAAGTGCAACTAATGAACAGACTTTGCCATCCCAACATTCTCAGGTAGGAAAAATATGGTGTTAATGGACATTCTTCATTGTTGTTGCACTAATGAAGTTTTTTACAAAAACCCCTTTAAGATTCACAAATGTGTTCATAAAAGCAGAACTGTTCATATTTTATCTCAGACTGGTGAATGCTAAATAACTAAAAAGTTAAATGTATACTTTATGTAAATGTTTTTACCAGGGATGCAAACGATTAATCGATTGTCAATTAATTGTGGATAAGAAATTACTCGATAAAAATAAAGTAATTGCAGTTAATGGTTTTAATTCATCTCCAGCCCCGTGAGGGCTCTCTTGACGCCGGAAGTCCTTGATGCACATGCAGGAACAGAAGAGAAGCTGTCCTCTGACCAAAGACATAATTATTTCATTTATTATATTCAGTTACATTTATATAAAAATACTACTAACAATAATTATATAATACCTTGGTCTGCATTTTTCCTCCATAAATCTTTTATGAAGGAATATGATTTGCATTTTTGTAGAAAATAACCTTTTGATTCAGTGGGAAATTCAGCTTCTCAGAAAAATTGCCGATCATCAATCAATAAGATGAAACCACTATCAATTAATGAATTATTTGCATCCCTAGTTTATTACTCACTTATAGATACTCAGCTTTTCATGTCAGAATAAACCAAACCTTAGTTCAATCTTAGTTTGACCTTCTCTACATCTGAACCGTGAATGGAGCGTTAAATCCATCCATCCATCCATTTTCTGTACTGCTTAATCCAGCTCAGGGAGCCTATCACAGCTACTATTATCAGGAGAGAGGCGGGGTACACTGCACATGTAGCCAGTCCATCACAGGGCCAACATGGAGAGGCAGACAACCACTCACACACACACTCGCTCCTAGAGACAATTTAGAGTGGCCAATCAGCCTCACATGCACGTCTTTGGACAGTGACAGGGAGCCGGAGTACCCGGTTAGAAAAATGCTAAGTTCCTACAAGTGAACACCAGGGGGCGCCACAGTCAACGCGTTCCTGTTTGTTTCTGTGGAGACTTTTTCACTCCCTGTCCAGCCAGGATGATGATGACGATGATGGTTTGATAAGAAACGGACAGAGAACTGTGACTGACTCCATTATATTTCCTCATGTCTCTTCAGGTTCATCGGTGTTTGTGTACATGAAGGACAGCTTCACGCTCTGACCGAGGTACCGCTGCGTGTCCTTCCTCCGTGTTCTTGGGGATGTTACACAAACACAAACTCTGTGTTTGAATAAAAAGCTGATAAATGCCCTGCTGTTCCTGTCCTCTCCTGTCTGCAGTACATAAACGGAGGAAACTTGGAGCAGCTGCTGGACAGCGACCTGTACCTGTCGTGGGTCGTCAGGATGGGTCTGTCCCTGGACATCGCTCGAGGGCTGCAGTACCTCCACAGCAAGGGCATTTTCCACAGAGACCTCACCTCCAAGGTACGCCGTGGGGTGTGTGGGTTCCAGCGGGAAGGCGCTGTGGGTAGATGCTGGTTTCTGTTTCCATCATCTCTACATGTGGGAATGACTCAGCATTTCACCTGCTAATAAGGGGATCCCCACTTCCTGTAGACGGCCGGGACGTTTCTCACCGTAGTTCGTGCTTCAAAGCAGAAAGATGGTCGGATTGTAAAGGCTCTGAAGGAGATGAATTTAGCCATTATCCTGCTGTCAGTCAGGAAGCTCAGAAACGCCATTTCCAGTTATGAAAATGGTTAACCCTTTCAGTCCCATTAGTTCTGATAATCAGCCCTGTGGAAACTAATATAACATGTTAACCATGTTTTTTCCACCTGATGTTGAGACTGAAAGTGTATTTTAGGTTTAGATTTATTTGCTGATCGTGATTAATGACATCTGTCTTGATGAGCCATTGTTAGCCTCGGGTTATCCTCTGTTAGGTCGAGGGGAAAACAGTCCTTTTATTGGGATTTACTCGAGCTTAATTATAGACACTGGGAATCCGTTCTCTAAGGTCCCCAGATGTCCCAAGAACATGAAGATAAACCTGATTAATGTGGAACAATTCTTCATTTACTTTGGGGATTTATTTTTAGGAGGTTTTATGTAACTACAAGTGGAGGTTAGGTTGTTTAAAGACCCTACCCCAAAAATGCAAAAACATTTGAAAAAATTGAGAGATCATAATGAGAAGCTGAAATTATTCAGAGGTGATCATTTTACTGATGGTTTTGTCACTTCTCTTTTGCCCAGTTTATACAAACTATTTATATGTACAGTATAAAATCCTTCAGAAAATGAAATCCTTAACAACTCGATGACAGCTTCAGTGCTTACATGGGCCCCATTTCATTTAAATTAATTAACGTAGTCACTATCTAAGTCAAAGCAACACGACCTGATCTTCCTGTAGAAAATGTAGAAAAATGTTGGAGTTAACAGAATAATGGCCCGGATCTGCGAGGTTTGTTTAGTTCACAAAGTCGTCCCTGTCCCCAACTCGTCCCCAGGTGTTTCTCAGGTTGCAGATGTTCCCCAGTGGACCTCCGTGCCTCTTTATTTGATCCGTCTCCTTCATATTGAAGTGCTCCCACCCCTGTGCTTTTCTATACGGGGATTCTAATTATACTGTGACAGGGTGTCCGCGGAGTCTTAAAAAGTATTAAAAGTTAATTAATTGATTGTGGGAAAATTAAGGCCCTTAAAAAGTATTAAAAAGTCTTCATTGTGATATCATGAGGTATTAAATTTAGTTGGTGTTCGAGTTCTGTACAAATAGTGCAAAATTAATCCATGATTATTTTTTTCCCCTTGTCTTGATAAATAAAAACAAAGAGGTGGTGCGTTCGCTTGCTAAATAGTGTCGGCGTCGCACCCTGAGTCGCGCGCAGATCCCCTACGTCATGCATATTGTGATAGCGAACATCATCGTCCTGGCGCGAAACGGCCCTATAATGAAGACAAAATACCTTTGGACTCCCGTTTAGAGTTGAACAATGTTAAATAATGACTCAAGCCTAATTCTGAGAACAACGGAGAGGCCAAGTTTAGCTTAGCTTCGGTTTGTTTCAGCACCAAACTGCGTTAGCAGCAGCAGCTGGGACAACACAGACACAGCACGTTGAGGCTGCACGACAGCTGA
>JBBBVT010000004.1:30815-42000 GCA_037177035.1 Craterocephalus eyresii
CGGACATTAAAGTGACCACGCGTCGGGCTTTGAGCGTTAAGCGCTTCTTTGACGCCCAAAAAGCGTTTGGTCTGAACACAGCGTCAGTCTGTCCAGCTGGAAAGTATAACTGTGATGATGGTCAGTATCAGTATCTTCATTAAATTTAGTCCTTCATGGTTGAAATGTTTCACGCCTCATCATAAAATGTGTGATCAACAGGTTCTTGTTGGTTCCTTGCTTGGTTCTGGGTTCTAACGTTAGTTCTGACCTCCAGGCTCCGATCAACTTCAGCAACAGTGAGTTCTACGGCTTTTCAGAGTTCTACTACTGCATGGAGGACGTGCTGAGGATCGGAGGGCAGTACAAGAGCGACAAATACTCCCAAGCTGCCAAGGTGTCCACACACACACACACACACACACACACACAGGATCTAAAGATTACTTGACTTCACGATTTTAATCACTGCCATTAGTTAATCGTAAATATCCATAAAAGATTTTCTGAGCCACATCAGCAGCTCAGAGCAAATTGTGCCCACCAACGGGTCTAGTTCAACATAATAACACTTATATCGATTATTTTAATTATTTATCATAAGTATATTTAGAAATATTCATTAAGTGACCATATATAGCTCAGCTGTGTGTGCTTCCTTTCACTTATTTTAAAATCAAGATCTGATCTTCTGTTATGGAAATATTTGCAGCAAAGACTTTCGGTTAGCTAAGAAGGGTAAAGAGAAAAACCCAATAATGGCTAATTTATGGGAATGAAGGTTTATTTTTGGTCAAATTTCCCAGCCCTATCGTACTTGTTGGTACACATTTATTTGTGTTTCCATAAAGATAAACTGGGAGCGGTGCTGGAATATCTGATCCATGCCATCCCAGTTATTTGGGATCTTTCTGTTGAGCTCTCAGTCTTACTGATCAGACCTTAAAGGGTGGATCCATTGATTGGTTGAAAGACTTATCGCAAAATGTAATAAGAACAAGTTTTATCTTCATTATAATATGATGATGACATAATGCTATGACATGATGCATCTCTATCTGGCTTACACACAGCCTATCAGCCGACACATCAGAGATCAGGGTTTACTCAGCCACGCTGGGCATGTTGATGCAAGTAAAATAAGAGTAAAATATGAGCTGTGTGATTGTGGAGAACAGTTCTGTAGCCTGAAGCTCGACGTAAGGAAAACATCCGGTTTGTTTCACCACCAGCTGGACAACCAGCAGCTTTGTAAGCAGAGGTTGAATTGATTATGTAACATTAATGTAACATCAAACTGAAACGTATTTGCATTAGGGCTGTCAATCTGGAAAATTTTAAATTGCTATTAATGGCATGTGAGTTCTAAGTTAACTTCCAATTAATCATATATTAATTGCTGATTTAAAAAAAATATATATATGTAAATATTTAATCTGTTTTATGTTATTATATTTTTAACTGGATATTATATATATATAAATATAAATAATTGTATAAAAGTTATTTAAGCTGTTAGGAAGCCAACATAGGATTATCTGTTTAGAATCTGATATATTTATTTCCTAATATTGTTTTTGTAATTGCCCTTTTGTGGCATACTGTAGATTTGTAGGAGTTGTGATTTCCAGAGCTGCTATAATCATTGAATGCACCACATCTGCAAGCTGCATGTCACCATAAGCTTCATTTTCTATTCCTGGACCCGTGGTTATTTAGAGAACGTAGTTGAAGAAATACCCCTAGTCTTGTCCAGAAAACATCTTGCAGAATTTTGAAGCAAAATCGGACAGAATGGATGTTTTACATGGGCAGTTCAGCTTTAGACTTTCTACATCACTCCCTGAAATTACACTGTTGGTTATAAAAAAAGACCCCTGTCACAAGGAATTTATGCCCTAGTTTGCATCATTTGTAATTTTAGAATCGTGTCTGTAGCACATCGTGATGAGATGAGCAGTTTAACGGCATACAGATAAAAATCCCTAATCCGAAATCTAATTTTTTTCACACACAGTTTGACACCTTTTTTTAAGTCCTCAATGATAATAAATGAACCCAAGAAGATCCACAGAGCCCGTCTCTCTTTGTGAAACCTGATGTAAAATGTGTTTTCTTGTAAACGTAACAGCTGCTTCTGGTTTTCTCAACAGGACTACTGCGCCACCAAGTGGACGACACTGAAACAGCGTCTGGACAGCCAGCTGTTCTCCCAGCAGGCCGACATCAGCAGACTGAAGTAAGCTCCCATTTCTGGCTGTGATCAGTGCTGCAGCTCCTCTGATGGTCACCTGCTCCGTTTAATGCCCGTTACCAGAAAAACAATGTGGGAAAAGGTTTTCCAGAGGGAGGCACTGCTGAGTCAGATCTGAGTCTGGTCTGTGCCTGCCTCCCCCTACGTTATTCTGCTGCTTCTCCCCAGGTACCAGTGCTTCAAGTCTGCCTGGATGTATGAAGTCTTGCACTCCGGCTTCCGTTTCCCCGTCGACTACCCGAGCCTGAAAACGGCCCAGCTGGTTTTCGACAAAGAGGTCCAGTGGACTCTGGGGGCCATCCTGTTTAAAACCCGCTTCCTGCCTCTCAGGTAACTCGGCCTGCAACGCAGCACGCCGCCACCCCGAGCGGCTGCTCAGCCTCTGGGTTTGTTCAGGAGGAAAATCACAATATTTACATTTTCCAGGGGAATATTTTCCATATGGGAAGTCTCACTTTACAGAGGAAGACAAAACATAGGTTACATTCCTTCCTCCCAGAAACATCAACCAGAAGGCATTTATATGTGATTATACCTGAGACGGGAGGAGAGGCCTCAGTAAACAGTAAATCCGGCCTGCAGACGTTGACCAGCTCCAACATGAAACCTTTTTTCCTTTACATGTACAACACTGAGTTGATGGTGTGTGTGTCCGTCTGTCCACGCTTCCTCAGGGACCTGCAGCAGGAAACTCTGCGACAGAACCACCCCAGCTGGCTGCGGCCCTCCTTTGTGTACAACCACCACCTGTTCTCGCTCTGCATCCTGGTGGTTGTCCTGGCCATCCTGCTCTACATCCTGCGTCTGCGGAGGATCCACCAGCGCGAGCTGAGGCAGGCTGAGGTCCTGGACCTCCTCTGGGCAGAGGAGGGAGAGGCCCTCCTCCCCTGAGAAACATCAAACCCAAAACCCTGGACCAAAGCGAGACAGAGAGTGGAGCAGATCCTGGAGAGAAGCTGGGAGGGTGAAGGGCCAGAAGATCAGAGCTGCTGTACATTCCCCGGGTTCATTTTCCTCACCGACCAGAACCAAACCGCTCACTCACCTCTGGGTCCGCCTGGATTCCCCATGCTTCTCATCATGTGGATCTCCAGGTCTGTTGTTGGACCAGTCCTGAGCTGCTCCTTTACTCGTCTTCAGGAATGAAGTTCTGGCATGAAGTTAGACTTTCTGTTCAGAGTGAGGGGTCTCCTCATGTTTACACAGACCGCCCACGCAGACGCGCCGCAGCGTCTGCACAACTCCAACATGTACTGAACTCCGACTTAGCTCAGGACTAAGATGTTTGATCCGAGCTTAGTCTGTTCAAGCCCAACTTCATGGTTTTACCTAACGAGAGACCAGAAGTGAACCATTCTCCTGGTTGGTTGTTTCTTAGCTCATCACGGTGGGTTAGGCTCAGCGCTTCCTTCACACACGAACATGAGCAGCAGATGACTTCCTGCTCTAAACACACAGAAAGAAGAAAGCTGCAGCTGCATGCAGGCCAGATCACAATCACCATTTCCTCCAGATCAGAGATGTCATGATGAAATCGGAGAAATAATGGGGATTATACAGCATTATCTCACTTCCCAGCATTAGAAATGTGTAAAATCACATCAACACTACTGACAGGTCTTCTATCGTCTGGTGGCAACATGACAAAAAATAAAAAATCAAACTGTGGATTTCTCGCTACCTGAAAATGACATTATAAAAATGGTTTTGGTCTGTTTTGCTGGGAAAAATTCTTGTGTAATTTCCAGTGAAAACACTGATCTGATGGTACGGCTTATGGAAAATCATCATATTGATGGATCTTCATGATTAAATAATTGTGAAATGATGTAATTGAGACACCCGCCTCCTCCTGCAGCTTTAAACTTTCTCAGAGCTGCGACAAGACTTTTTCTCTTGTTTTCCACTGGGAGCAGATTTCCTGTCAGTTTGTCCTCTTCTGAGCCAGATTCCTGTCTTTTTCCGTCTGAACGTCCCACATTTCAGAGGTTTCTTCTCTCTGTGAGTTAGATTGAGTTTTCAGAGGGAGGTGTACGACATGATCCCACCAACTCACTCCAAACAACCTGGTTGTCTTCTCCGTGTTTGTTGTTTTCGTCTCACCTGAGCTTCAGGAATATTTCTCCATGTCAATCCTCGGTTTGTGAAGCTCCTGACAGCAGCTACAAGTCGGAAACTTGTTCTCTGATTCCTCTTTCTGATCCACCCTGATGTGGATTTTTGGATTCCTGCTGCTTCTGTGACATTTTAACTTCTGTCAGAGGACCAATCTTTCCAGAGCTGGGCGTTGTGCAATGTTCTACTGTAATTCACTGAAGGGAAAACTTGATTTCTTTTTTTTGTTTTAATGTTTTAATTCAAATACCTGTGAACTGAATCAATTTCTGTCCAATAAAATGATGTTTGGATTAAAAGCGGTTGTGTCTCTGTGTGAAGTGCAGCTGTAAATGTCTGACAATCCACTGAGGGAGGTTTGTGCAGAGGTTCCTACCGAGATGAAAGTGTTGCATGTGCTGAAAGGCAACCTGCATGAAGATGATGGAGTCATCTTCCTCCTGCAGCTCCTTTCACATTGATTTTCTGCACACTTCTCTATCCGTGGTCCAGATTTTAAAAACAAAAATAATAGTTTTTAAAAACAAAAATAATAAAAATAATTGGGGGCAGCACCCTAAGCAGAGACCCAAGGGGCTCCCAGGCCAGCCGAGAGATATAATCCTAGCGTGTCCTGGGCCTACCACAAGGTCTCTTCTCAGTGGGACGTGCCAGAAGCTCCTCAGGCAGGCGGTTAGGGAAGCATCCTAATGGGTCCGTCGTAGTGAAGAAGCTGAGCCAAAAGGCAAAGCTCTCGAATTACCGGTTGATTCCTACCCTCACGGCCGGGCTCTCCCTCAGAGACAGGGTGAGGAGCTCGGTCATCCAGAGGAGCCAGATGTGGTGGCTCGGCCGTCTGAATGGCTCCTGGACTCACCTGGAGGAGACCTGGACACCCAGGACACGCTGGACGAATCACATCTCACCTGGGATGAGCTGGCTGATCTGGGCTTTCCCGTTTGGCTGTGGATGGATGGATGGATGGTTCACCAGGGTAATGTAGTGTAGTCGGTCATGTAGGTACGATTATCTAATTGTCACTGATAATAGGTACGTCTGTGCAGCATTAATATAAATACTGTAGCATAGCATTTCTGTGTTCCACCTGCAGTAGTTATGTATGGTAGCTCTGACATACTGACTTCCTGGTTAATGGTTTATATATGTTTTTAAAGTTTTCAACCTTTCCCTTGCTGATGTAACATCTGGGATCTACCCAATGTCTAAATCTGGTTCTGGATGTTTTAGGTGTTTCTCAGGTTTAAATAAAGACTGATGCATTTAATATGAATCAGATGTGTCGGGGAAAATCTAAAAAAGGATCCTCAGTCCTGGTCCTCAAGACTTATGTCCTGCAGGTTTTATTAGGTTTTCCTGCTGCAACACACCTGATTCAGAATCACACTTCAGACTTTTAATCTCTCTACAAAAATCAATTTAGCACTTTTCACTTTTTTCCCCTGTTTTAGTTAATATTATGTAAATAATCAGGCATTAAAAGGGTTAAAAAGGTGTTCAAATAATTCACATTTGCTGTGTGTGATTACTGGGGTGAATAGCCAAGTTTTTTTTTTAATTTATAAAAATTAGCATTGCTGCTAATCTTCAACACACCTCAGACTAACAGAAAAGAAAAAACACTTTCCGTTAAACAGAAAATGATTCATTTTTGTGTAAAAAAAAAATGATGGCATTAGTTTAACTGCTTACAAATAACAGGAGTTACTCCACTAAAGCCAGACACAGTATTTGATCATTTCATCCACCAGGGGGCAGCAGACAAGTATAATAGTTTGTACAACAGGGTTTTACCATGAAATGATGCGAAGTCTAAAAACTGTGTATAAAACATTATACATTTGGCATTTAAAGGCTAAAAAAATATTAAATGTCTTTAAATGTGATCCATGGACTTTCCTTGCGCCTGACATGTTGTTGGTCAACCTGAATCCCTCATTTTCCACTTCTTTATGAGCCTTTTTACATCACTGAGGGGAGGGGTAGTCACATTTTACAGTCGTGAACTTTCAGATGCGATGCAGTGAGAACGGATGCTGCCGACACCGAGGGACCAAAAGCAACACCTGAAGTGACAGCGTGGCCTCACTGCATTAACATTTACAGTTCAGATTCTTTGCTTCGCTTCTAAAAGGTCGATAATGTGCATTCCAGGATTACAACCACATTTCTTGGTTTCTCCAGCTCTTCTGCAAAAACTGTATATATAAAAAGAAGAAGAAGAAAAAATAGACAGCTCCAGGTTTTATTTTAAAAATATACTTTTAATACAACAGCTGCATATAAATATTAAAATATACATTATACAGGTGTACAGTACACTCACACAAAACCAAAGAAAAATATTAGGCTTCTATCTGAACGGCACTTCTTGTATTTTTTCCCCATGTTTTTGTTACTATTTTCTTAAAGGTTACAGACTGAAGGAGGAGTCGGACATGAAGGTGTGTTAATGCGTTAGCAGGTCCAAAGATGGCTGACAGAGGGGGTGCAGGGTTCGGCTTGTGGTACAGTATCTGACATGACATCGTGGAATGTTTGCTTGGTTCTTGGTTTTCCTCCCATCATTCAGCGGCTTTTCGGCGGGACCACCTGACGTTTGGCTTGCCAACAGCTGACATGGTTTTGGTTAAAAGTCACCTCCATCCTTCATCATCACACACAGACAGGAACTGCGGCTTCATGCGGATCCATGAGAGGGATATGTCACTTCCTGCTTCCATCTTCTAGGTCATGGTTAGAAGGCTGATCAGACGGGCTGAACAGCCACGAAGCTGCAGCCATGCAGGAATATGGATCCTTCATGTTTAGTCTCACATGGGGTGAAGCTCTGAAGAATTAAATGAGTCAGAATTATTCTGGAGCAGCAGCCAATGTTCAGATGGTGGAGATTCAGATCTGACAGCTCCCGGGATAAAACAAAAGTCTTGTGTTTCGTTTAACCCTTAAAACTCCACTAGATCCCCCGAGCGCTATCACTTTTATCATCATCAGCGTCTCAGCCATGCTAGTGTGTAACCCTGTGATGGACAGCTTACTCTTTAGATGATCTATGGAGCTTTTGCAGACATTTCTAGCCCACCCAAGAGGTTTACAATCCAGCCAAAAAATGTAGTGTTTATTCAGAGACTCTATCTGGTAAATGCATAATGAGTCATCCATTATCACGACATTATTTATCATAATAGAGACCACTGTTTAGACCTGGAAATGATGAAATCTCTTCTTGTCAAACTTTCCATTAGAGCAAGTGAGGGTAATGTCGTATCAGGAGCAGCCAAAGATGAGCAGAAAGTTGTGTGTGTGTCTGAAAAGAACAAATTGATGCTCCTCTCTGACTGGAATAGAGCCAGGAAGCAGAGCTGGAGCAGGAGGTAAATGGCAGCAGAAATCAGTGGAAAGGATTAAAACGTGTCAATATGCAAAGAGTTTCTGTTGCTTTTACTTTCCAATACTGATATTTTTTGTGCCAAAAACTGCAGTTCTCCTCTCATCCACTAGGGGCTCCTAAAGGGAGTCAGTCCTCATAGACTTCCATGTTAAAAAGGCCACATATTCACAGCAGAATGAAACGCATTTTCAGCCCGGCTAAAAGGACCATTTAAGCTTTAACAGGTCACGTTTACCTTCAGGACAACTGTCCGGATGCTTGCTGGGATTAAAAAAGTTGAGCTAATAAACTTTTACAAACTGGTGGACCAGAAATAGCTGAATAGGGCTCTGAGTTTTAAGGATTAAACCATTAAATTCTGACATCATCCGCTCTTCATAAAAGCTGTTCACCATTCCAGAGCTTTCTGCTGCAAAACACTGGAACCAGAAATCCTGGAAAACAGTGGAAACGGGACCTGTAGCCCCGGAAAGATGTTTCCAGATTAAACGGCGTTAAACCGCGACATCCGTGAGCGGCTCGTGTGCGGAGCTGCAGGTCTGAACCGACGCTGGGACACGGTTACGGGAGGAGGACAAGCCCTCCCAGCAGCAGCAGGACGGACAGCAGGGATGAAAAGACTGTCGATAAACGGCTCAGGGGCCCGGCTAAGAGCCGTGCCCAGGTCTCCTCAGAAGGAAAGCCTTCATCTGCGAAACCAGAGAAGCCTGAGTGTCTCAGACAATGAGAGCGCTGGAGCAGAGAGGGGACGGGCACCCGGAGGTCAGCGGCGTCCCACCAGTTTAGCCTTACTGATGGGTCTATTCAGCCTGCGGCTCCACTCCTCCACATGAAGGCTGCAGAGGCCTCCGTCCTGCAGCGCCCCGCCAGCCGCCGGTAACATGCAGATCCAGTTTTCTGAGCAGAAAATGCTAAAAGAAAAACTGAAATATTTTCAGTTTACAGAAACAGAACCTGAAGCTTTGGTTCGGTTATTTTCCTGCATCTTTTCCGCTCGTTTCAGGGCATTTTCCGTCTCACGCATGATGTTTCATCTGCAGCCTCTGTTGAGACTAGTCGTTCCCGGTTAAAGCTTTACAACTGAATCGTGTCTGCACCTGCGGCTTGGTTCTGGACACACAAACAGCAAACGGAGCTTCACAAGCGGGACAAAAGTTGGTCCAATTAAACCTCAGGAACAGATGAGGTCCAGTGGTTCTGATGACGTCAAGGCGCCCCCACATCTCTGCAGTCCTGACCCGAGCTGCTGCTGATCCATGTTTAGGATCCGGCATGTGAGACCGGATCTACCGTCTCCAGAACTTTCCAGAATAAACAGAAACTACAAACAGCAGCGACGACGAGCTTCTCAGTGCAGAAGCGGGTGGAACTGCTCCGGTCCCGGCTGGACAGGAAGCGGCTTTTCCAGGGAGAACGGCGGTCCCGATCCGAGCCCGTCATGGTGGGATCACGGTTTTCCAGAGTCCAGCTCCTCTGCGTGAGCGAGATTCATCAGGTAGGAAACTATTCCGGCTGAAGATGTGACGAGACCAGCTTGCATCTTTCCCAGTGAAGCCGGTCCCGGTCCAGTAGTCGTAGCCTCAGTTTCTCCTTGTAACATGATTTAACACATTTTCCCTGCAGCTTCCGGCTCCAGGCACTAGGGAAAGCCGCTGCCGTCACAGCAGGACGTGTTGGAGCGTGTCGGCGCCGCGCCCCCACCCTCAGCTCTCCCCGCCAACGTCTGTCTTTACCAACAACAAAAAAAGGTGCCAAGAGTCTTTTCTTCTCTTCTGGAGGATCTTCAAAGGTGCTTCGTTACCACAGTGCAATTCAAGGTTTTAACGTCCAACAGGAAGCAAAGTCGTGGACAGGCTGGTCTGCAGCTTCAGCAGAAGAAAGGCAGAGTTTTCCTCGCCCACTCGGTGGGCTGTGGCATCCCCAACAAAAGCCACAAACAAAACAACCAAACTAAAACTAGTCAGACGTATCGGCTGTCTGCATCTACAAGTGTTTCTACTTATCCTTGCAATCAGGAAGTTGCGCTACATCATGGGGTCGGGGTGGGGCGCGGGGCCCGGGGCCACGCTGGCTGTGGGAGGAGCTCTCAGCTTCTTGCAGGCGCTCTGCTATCTTTGGTCAGTTTAAGGTGTCACTCTCACTTTGTTTGGAGCTTCTCGTTCCTGCTGATGAAGGTGAGGTGATGAAGACGACGCTGGGGTTGGAAGGGGTGTTTTTCCCACCACAACCTGCCGCGGATGTTTTCCTGCAGCAGAGAAGACGCACACGCCCGCTTCTTTGTTTCCAGCCTCGGCTCCTCCCACCGCTCAGCTCCCCGTGTCCTCAGACGACCCCGGCCCTCGGCCACTCCCCCTACCGACGACTACAACCATCTACAAAACAGTGCAATGTCTATTCATAGGCACAATGGGAAACAAATACAGCAAATACAGGGAAAGAGGAACACTTTACACACTCGTACAGTATGTTACACTCACACTCTCACACACACACACACACACACACACACGTCAGCAGCAGCTCTGGCCTGGCGGGATGTGCTGCAGCCTGCAGACGCTTCCAGCAGAGCATGTTTCCCAGCCCGGAGCAGCTCGTCTAGCTCGGGTTGGACGGGTGGTGCAGGGGTGGGGGGGGTGGGGGTGAGGGGTCAGGTTTACCCCGCTGCCTCGTCGCCGCCCCGTGGAGACTCTTTACGCTGGGTCTGACCACTTCCGCTGGCTGCCAGAATCCTCTGCACAAAGTCTTTGGTCCGCCCGGCGACCAGCGGACCTGCAGGGAACGGACATGACGTCAGCACCGAGTGTCCGTCTGATGATGTCAGGGTACGAACCGTGTGATGAAGAGGAGCGTTTAGATACAGGCTGTTTTGCTCTGTCATGGTTTAGATACTCGTTAAAAAACAGGTTTATTGGGAATCAAATAAAGGAGCTATACCTGACATTTTTTCAATCTTTCTAAGAAAAATGGTTTCTGCACGGTATATTATGTTGTGGAAGGGGGAAAGTCGGGCTGCACGGTGGTGTAGTGGTTAGCACTGCGGCCTCACAGTGAGAAGGCCGCCGGTTCGAGTCCCAAGTCGGTCGGAGCCAGGTTCCGGCTGAGGAGGGGCTTGGAACTTGGCCTTCCTGTGTGGAGTTTGCATGTTCTCCCCGTGTTCTCTCACCGGGTACTCCGGCTTCCTCCCACTGTCCAAAGACATGCACGTTAGGTTAACTGGGCACTTTAGATTCTCCCTTACTGGCTGATCGGAATCCAGGAAGTTAACCCGATTGGCAGAGAAAGAGAGCGTCACGCCAAAGCTTTCGCTAACTAAAATGGCCTGGACTCGTACATATGAGCTATCAATGGCCATCATGCAACAACATTTTCGTATTCTTGTCGTAACTTTCTCTTACTTTTTCTCCTACGATGAGCTCCTACGAGTGCGCCAGGTCAGATCCAAGAAACGC